>FIZU01004390.1:6408-18375 GCA_900064475.1 Pseudococcus longispinus
GGGGGGGGGGGGGGGGGGGGGGGGGCACTCACCAATTGACACAAGCTCGCCTTCGGTGATGACTAAAATGTTGTAAAAAATGATGAAATTTCAGCTTTTGGACTTTTTTTTTTTACTAAAATTTTCGCAATCGCTTCGCTCGGGCTCAATAAAGATCCAGATCCTTATTTCAATTAAATAACGAATATATATTTTTTAATCAACATAAAATCGCTTATTTTTTCACCAAAATCTCCCTACCACTGGCACTGACTGCCTGGCTACGCTACTGCCGAGTAATAATTTAGCGTGTACTTTTTCCAAAAAAAAAACTATCGAAATTTTGCTGAAAATGTACACGTTGGTTTCTAATTGTTGTGCAGAATGGTCATTTTCTAAAATAAAACTGGTAAAAAATCATCTCCCTACGACGATGCCTTAAAATAGACTTTCTAGATTGGTATTACTATCCTCAGAAGTCGATATATGGTTCGATAAAAGGACCTTCTCCATTTTTGGGTCCCAAGTAACCCAACTCCTTGATCCGGTCCTGACTCTAAGTATATCTAACAACAAATCAAGGGATCGCAGAATGAACCACTTCAGCCATTACTTTTTTGAATTTTACAACATTTGTTTTACCAACAATGGGAAACTCCATAATTATTTTACATTTTGAAATAAAAAGATCCCAGAATGAACAATTTGCTAAAATTTAAAATATTTTTAAGATTTCATAGCTCGAAATGATGGATTAATAAATTTCAGAATGGATCGCTTTATAATCTATTTGAAATTTCAAAATTTCCATATTGTCAACAATGGGAAATTGCATCCTAATTTTACGTTTGCCGATCCCAGAAAGAGACACTAGCAAGAATTCTAAATATTTTTGGAATTTTGTTGCATAAAACAAAGCAAGGGATTTCAGAATGAACTATTTACAAGATCAATTTAGAATTTTGGAACATTTATATTGCCAACAATGGGATAACGGATACTTATTTTACACTTTGAAATCATAAGATCCCAGAATGTATCATTTGCAAGAATTCTAAATATTTTTGGGATTTTGTCGCTTATGAAATGAATCAAATCGATAAATCCCAGAATGAACCATTTGCATAATTTTGAAGCATTTATGTTGCTAACAATGGAACATTGGATACTTATTTTACACTTTAAAATCATATACGATCCCAAAATGAACCATTTGAAAAAATTCTAAACATTTTTGGAATTTAGTTGCTCGAAACGAATCAAACCAATAAATTCTAGAATGAATCATTTACGCTGCCAACAATGGGATATTGTATGGGTATATTATACTTTGAAACCGCACGATGCCAGAACAAAAAATTTTAAATCTTTTTGGAATTTTGTTTGTGAAATGAATCAAAGGATCCCAGAATAAAATGAACAATTTACACAATCTATTTGGAATTCTGGAACATTTATAAATTCAACGATGGGATAATATATACTTATTTTACACCTTAAAATCATACGATCCCAGAATGTATCATTTGCAAAAATTTTAAATATTTTTGAAATTCTGTTGCTTATGAAATGAATCAAAAATCAATAAATCCCAGAATGAACCATTTGCAAAATTTTAGAACATAAATATTGTCAACAATGGAGCGTCGGATACTTATTTTACACTTTGAAACCAAAATATCCCATAATGAACAATTTACCCAACTTTTTTGGAATTTTGCATAATTTACATGGCCAACCATGGAATTCTATTTACTCATTTTGCAATTCCAAATCAAAACATCCTAGTATGACTAATTCACTTCAAATTCTAAATATTTTTGAAATTTCATCGCTTGAAATGGAAATGGATCGGATCGAGAAATCCCAGATTGTAGAATGAACCATTTACATAATTTTGGGACAATTCTATCGTCAACGATGAAACATCGGGCACTTTATTTTACACTTTGAAACCAAAACATCCCAGAATGAACAATTTACACAACTTTTTTGGAATGTTGCCTAATTTTCATCGCCAACAATGGGGATGGGGTTGCACTTGCTCATTTTGCAATTCGAAATCAAAAACATCCGGAATGAATTCGCTTCAAATTTTAAATATTTTTGAAATTTTGTCGCTCGAAATTGATGAAATCAAGAAATCCCAGAATGAAGAATGAATCGCTTACATAAATTTGGAACATTTACACTGTCAACGATGGAATATCGGGTACTTATTTTACACTTTGAAATCGAAACATCCCAGAATGAACCGTTTACTGATTTTCATCGCCAACAATGGGGCTCATTTTACAATTCGAAATCAGAGCATCCCAGAATCCTACCCATTTTTGGAATGTCGAAACCTCGAGCAATTCACGAACACGGAACGATGACAAATTATCGAGATAACATTGCAAAAAACTGTCAACACTTACTCGATAATTCGCTTCGGGTTTCCACCCACCGCAGACATCTGGAAGGCTCCCAAAGCACCATTTTCTTCATCCTTCACCCGAACCCGAACCCGAACCTGGTCCTCATCTTGGCTAAAATCTTGGAAAATTTCTGAATTTGTCGAACCCGAATAAAACCACGAAACGTATCGGAACACGATTTATATCATGGCATTAGCCGACGCGACGCAACGTTCAGAGACACGACCAGGACCACGACCGAACCATCACCATCGAGTCAAGCTAGAAAATTAAAACTGTCGTGAACACGACGTGCACTGTGCACTGTGCACGGTGCACGGTGCACGAGGAAGGGCGCGGCGCGGCGCGGCGCGGCGGTACGCACTCGGCGGCTGATAATTGTCACCGACGAACTATAATGTCACGAAGAGAATCGAAATGGGAATAGGTGAGGCCTTTATAGTAAATATATAGACGATGCGAGAGCTCCGTAGTCCGTAGCTGAAACCGTGGCAGGTGGTATACCGGCAACGGCAAGTGGCAGTGGCGGCGACCCGGCATACCCTTAGAACGTACCTCTCTTCGTCACCTCCATTGTCGCGTACCTGCCGACGCGCGTCCCAGTCGTTCGCGACCGATTCGACCAACAGGTTCGAGGGCCCCCCTCGATATCTATCTTCGTCCCGTGGCCCTTGGCATGGCGTAAAGACGCGAGGCGCGAACGAAAATCCATCATTGTTGGTTTTTCGTATTTGTAAGTCTTCGTTAATTTATCCAAAGCCAAACGATCGCGACGCGACGTCGAGTCCATATGCCAAGTGCTGGTAAATTTTGGGAACCACCTATAACGCGTTAATGGCAAAAATTACCTCGCAACCTTGAATAATTAACGGTAATTTTTTCCATCCATGTTTTTTTTTTCAATATTTCATCGCTTTCGATCCGTTCTCGTCACACGAGTCGATTTTCTCTCAATCCCAATTCGTAATTTCCCAAAAAAATACCCCGCTCCTCCTGCGACACCCGAAACAGCAACGTTGCAACTTTCCCTCGAACGCCGCGCAAGTTGAAGAAAATGGACATCGTGTAGTCCCGTACCTAATACATATCGTAGGACGAAATTCATTTCATTTCGCCATTGTTAATGCGCGTAGCGCTTTAACGAGGATATACAGTACCGTTGAGACACCGTTGTTTTATTATTTTTTTTTTTCACGTTTTATACAATATAATTACTATAGCCATTGTTTTCACATATACACCGAGAGTGAGGCAAGGTTGTCCAATACGATTATGCGAGGTGGCACTTTTCAGCCTTGGAGTTGTACGTAGCTACGGTACATTTTCGTACCAAAGTCTAGGAAAAATAATATTGATGTCGATTCGATAGCTTTTTGTATACCGGTACGTAGTATACGTACGGGTACGATATTCCTACACGGGCCAAGATATATACGTATATGGTACTATTGATAGTGCGCATGAAGGAGTATAGGACACGTGAACGATGATGGCTGGAAAATTAACCCATTGTTAGAAGAATTAATGAAAGAGCCGAGTGCCGAAAGGTGTACCATAGGGAATGACACAGTTTGACTAATTGTTACCTCTGCGCATTCGCGAGACACAAACAACTACTCGTAGACGTTGAATCATGTGTTCTAAGTATTTGACGATTGGTGGAAAGCTGGCGAAAAGTAGCGTAGCGTGATGAAAGATTCACGATGTGGATTTTGGGAGGTTCTAGATAGTTCAAGTTCGAGATGAGGTTTGATGGATGGATCGCGTGGTTGCGATATTGTCTGATGGTGATCTGGGTACCTTGAGTTGTTTAAAAGGGCACGAGGAAAGCTAAACTATAATCGGAAGAACTGAAATTGGCATTATTATGGAAGCTATTTTGAAGATTTTCTATTACGATAGAATCGTTTTCAATTTTTTTTTACTCAAAATGCAGTTTCCATCAAATTTTTCAAAAATTGAAACGTAAAATTTTCATAATTTTTCAAATAAGGACATCGCTTTTATTTTTCCACTTGATCTCAATTTTTTAAACTAAAATGTAATTTTGCCCTCCTTCCCGTTTTGTTTGATTCCAGCTCCGCAGCTCTGTTTCCAGAACAGGTTTGAAATAATTATCCTTGAAATTTTTGAAAAATGGGCACTTAACCCTAACTTTTTATCCGAATCAAAGTTCAGACTATATACTACGATTATGATTCTTGAAAAATTCAACAAATATAATATAAAATGTTCTAAATTTTGCACCTCGCCCTTTTACCAAATTTGAGACCCCTCCAAAATCAAAAATTGTCATTTTTGAATTTCACGTCAATTTTCATAATTTCTCAAGATTTTCAAGTTTTCAACAATTTTCGTGGTTTTTTGACCATTTTTACAATGTATATTTCTAATGATTTTTATGGAAATTGTCGAGCTTCTTACGAATTTTGAACTTTTTTTGCAACGTTTACGTAACAATTTTCGAAAAATTTCATTCCTCGATTTGTGACCAAATTGGCGGTTGGGCCAACACTTGGCCACGAAATGACTTCGGCTGGATCTAATACCGAGGTTACGTGGCTTCCAAGTTCCACCAGCTATTGCGAAAAGAAGTCGAAAAATTCAACTTGAAAACGAGCTTGTTATAGCAGGGTATCTACTGGCAGTGAAAGTTGTGAAAAAGTAGGGATTTTGGAAAAGAGAAGTAAAAGTGATGAAAATGTAGCGAATTATGTCAAAAAATGGTGAAATTTCAACGTTTGAATGGTTTTTTCTTCAGAAATTTTCGCCCTCGATTCGCTCAGCCGCAATACCTTCGCTTATTTTCATCAAATAATACCTAAATGTTTAGTTTAATTTTACACGAAACCGTTACTACAGCATATCAGCTTTATTCAATTTCAGTCAGTTGAAAAATGTGTTTTTGTTTTTGTTTTGTTATAGGTAAGTGTCTAAGAAGGTATTCAAACAAATAGTTGATTACGTATGTAGTATTATACTCGGAACTTGTATGTATAAGAAGAGCTCGCGAAGTAAGTTTGAAAAATTTAATTATAATCCTCTAGAAATTCGGTAACAAATGTCAAAGGTACGATAGAAGACTCCCTATATCTTGAAATCTATCACTCACGGCCTAAAAATCGTCTTCAAATGCCCGATTTCAATTTCACTTTTGAATTAGAGTCTAACAAAATGTTATACGTATAATGTCTTATAACTGAAGTGTCTAAAAATCAAATTTTGAAACGATCCTTACAATTATTAAAAGTCAGAATCTCTTGAAATTTTCAAGTCCGAGAAGTCTCAACTTTGACAAAATGTCTAAAAGACGGGTAAAGCTCTGCCTAATAAATTGCTTAAAAGTCGGAGTGATTCCTCTGAAATTTTCCAAGCCCAAAAAGTGGTCTGAAATCTCAACGAGTCCTAAATTTTTTCGACTTGAAAAAATCAGCTGCTCACTCTATAAACTTTTTTTCAAGTACAGAAAATCAGAGTTTCTGAAATTTTCCCTAGTTCAAAAATCAGGTTAATCTAGCCGTACACGATGTCTGACATTTGAAAATTCAAACTAGTTTTTTTTTTTTAAATTCAGTTGAAATGCTGTCTGACAAAAATCAGAAAGGTAGCGTGATTTCTAAAATTTTCCAAGATCAAAAAGTCTAATTTCTGGCAAAATATCTAAAAGTCCGCGTGATTTCTGGAAGGCTGTCTGACAAAATTCCCGAAAATCAGCGTGATTTTGGAAAGGCTATATGATAAAATGTCTAAAAGTCAGCGTGATCTCTGAAATTTTTTTCAAGCCCCAAAAGTCTGCTTGACAAAATGTTTGAAAGTTGGCGTGAATTCTAAAATTTTCCAAGATCAAAAAGTCTAATTTCTGACAAAATATCTAAAAGAAATCATCATTTCTGAAAGGCTGCCTAACAAACCCCGCAATCCAAAAAGTCTAATTGCTGACAAAATATCCGAAGGTCGACGTGATTTCCGAAAGTCTGTCTGACAAAATATCTAAAAGTCGGCGTGATTTCTGATTTTTTCTAAGTCTAAAAAAACCCGATAAAATGCCTTAAAGTCATCGTAGAAGAATTTTGCGACTTTTTCACGAATTAAGTCGTAGTAAAAGCATATCCTATGCTAAAGGTAGCGATTTCTGATTTTAAAAAAACTCCCGTAGACACCGCGAATAGAGGCAGAGTAACAGTCTGGCCCAGTGACGGATTTAAGGATTCTTTTTGGTGGGTCTGAGATTTCAAATTTGCCCAATTTTTTTGCGCAATTTTACTACCTTTTATCGATAGATCAATTAGGTTGTGTCAGTTATTCGAGGGAAGAGGGTTAACGATGACTAAAAAATGTGATATAATATTTGAAAAGGTATCCCCGAGTTTGTTTAAAAAATTGAACTTATATTCAGCTCGAAGGAAGCGAAGGAAATTTTTTTGATACTTACGCCATTTTCCAGATTTTTTTAAATTTCACCAGCTTTTCTCAAGTTTTGCCAACATTTTCCAACGTTTGTTTGATCAATTTTCTAAAATTTTTGTCCAATTTTACCAATTTTACCAATTTTTTGACATTTTACGAAATTTTTGGAGGTTTGGTAGACCCCCCTCGATTTTGAAATGTTCACCAGCTTTTCTAAAATTTTGCCAACATTTTTCAACTTTGGACCAATTTTCTCAAATTCTGCCCAATTTATCAAATTTTCTCAATTTTTTGACTTTATTAAAATTTGACCCTCCCCCCCCCCCCGATTTTGAAGTGTTCGCCAGATTTTCTCAACTTTTGCCAACATTTTCCTACGTTTGATCAATTTTCTCAACTTTTGTCCAATTTTTCCAATGGGATTGGTAGAAACCCTCCCACTCTCCTCGCGATTTTGAAATGTTCGCTATCTTTTCTCAAATTTCGCTACCATTTTCCAACTTTTGACCAATTTTTTCAAATTCTGTTCAATTTATCAAATTTTCCCAATTTTTTGATTTTTTTGAAATTTTTGGGGGTTTGGTAGTGCTTTTTTCAGATTTTTAAATGTTCGCCAAATTTTCTGAAGTTTTGCCAACATTTTCCAACTTTTGGCCAATTTTTTCAACTTCAGCCCAATTTATCTAATTTTTCCAATTTTTTGACATTTTTGGGGGTTTGGGGTTTTGGTAGACCGCTCTCCAACCGCAATTGAAGCCATCGCTAGTTTGGCCGGAATTTTTGGGTTTTAAAGTATATCTTTTCTTCCCCTCTACGAGAACGAAAATCTTACTTTTTATATTTAGGTACAAGTAGGTATATTATTAAAATTTTTTAAAGCCCCATTTTTAAAAAATATCAACATTTCAATTTGGCACTCTCCCAATTTGCGACCCCTAAAATCAAAAATATTCCTTTTTACGAATTCTGGGTCATATTTTCGTTTAGGGCTTTCAATTTTAAAAAAATTATCTTTCTAGCTCTTATAGTCGCGAAGTATACCTTCTCCTATCTTCTTATTTAGTAATTCATTTTCTGTAGCGCAAGCAAAGTACTCGGTTCTCTGAAAATTGCTTTTGATTGGGATACCTACGAGTATTATGTTCCATTGTCTTATTATTAGCTCTACAAATATCTAGGTACCTAGTGCGGAATTTTGAACAAAAAATTGGACAATTGATTCGCAAAAATAATCGTTACCATTTCCCATTTTCTGTACCTAACTACCTATACCTAATTAATTCGATCATTAAGGTGAAACTTTAACATATGCACGTGCTTACGTTTAAAAAAAGGGTCAAATTGGAAAATTTTACCTTCGACGAATCAACGTACCGGCATAAAAAATAATGATTTTAATATTCTACCACACATAAACGTTATGATTTTCTTTACGTTATACCATACCAGTCTGTGGCGAGGATTTATACATAATACGTTAGTTCTTTCGATACTATATACAATCTGCAATATAATTCAAAGCTAGCCATAAATTTAAATCAATTAACGAGCGTACGTACTTATGCAATTCACCTACACTCGATACATCGGTATGACCTCGAACTACCAAATAAAACATAACGATAACTACATAATATAGTACCAGTACGAGTACGAGTACGAGTACATACAAATACGTACTGTACTAACCAACGTAAAAGTACGAAAATTCGCAACCTGCGTCAGCAACAACTATAGAACCCACGATGTATAGTACCTGTCCACGTTTAGGAATACTTACTCAGGTTCTATGTATATCGAAATACTACCTACATTTTGTACATGTGCATTGTGCACGGTAGGAAAGAAAATTCGCGTTAAAGTGGCAAAGTGCATAATACAGAACGAGCTGTGAAATCATAGCAAGGTCGTGTGCGTGGAAAACGTGTACCTACTACCTACTACCTAGTACCTAGTACCTAGTACGTACGATGCAATTCTTCTGCAGGTTTATTTGGAGAAGAAAAAAACCACACACGTATGTGTCAAATAAGTATACCTATATAAACGAGCGAATAACGACGAGTGTTGGTCATTGGACTGGATAAAGCATAAGGGAGAATTGACGTTGAATGTTGATAAATCTACGATGTGTATTATTTCATTTAACGACTAAATAATATACCTTTACCTATTACCTATACTTATATCGCGTCTCGTAATTCGTATTTTTTTTCACTGTGTAGTAGGTACAGGTCTAGGGTATATATGAAGTCGCCAGTCACACTTTCAAATGTACCTGCGCGTACGTCCTATCAGCTTGTATTTAGCTTATCGCTAATACTTACTACACGTACAGGTATTTGTTAGTTACACATACGTATGCCTTGCCCTACACGTCGTTCACTCCTCCACTCCTCGTATCACCTGAAATTCTAAAATTCGTCGCTATTGTTGGCTAATTTTTCTTTTTTTAATGGTCTCTGTCTTTCTCTATACGTATAGGTATAGGTATAGGTATTCGTATTCGTATTCGTAGTCGTACGTGGGAAACAGCATTTCTATTTACTCGTATACCGTGATTATCGTTACAGCTTTATCGTTAAAACAAACATTTAACGGCTAAATACGAGTACGCGGCGACCGCGCCGGCCGGCTTTCGAAATTCACCTATCGTTTGTATATAGGTATTTGTACAGTGTACCTAGTATACCTACCTATGTTGTATTTCACTCTTTATATAGGATAGATGACGGTTTCGCAATCGCAATGTCGCGATCGAACAGGAAATAAGGTGCGATGGTCGGGTTACTATCGGTTTCAAGAGTATGCTAACTTTGCTAACTAACGGCCATGCCGAAGTGGTGGTTTGTCAAGCCGATAGTACCTCTACCTACGAGTACTTTCACCGTATCATGATTTAGATTCCCTTTGGTTTGAATGGGTTCGGGTATTGATATATGTATTATCGAACCTCGCAACGAGACGAGACGAGACGAGACGATTCAATGACCTCGTGTGGTGGAATTTTCCCCCTTTGCGGGGAATTTTCGAATGATTTTTCCCGAGTATCTTCTTTTTGGCGTGTGTGGTGAGATGGAGGGGGGGGGGTTTAGATAGATGTTTTGAGTAGATTCGAATGAATGTTTTGATTGTTTGGTTGGTTGGTTCGAAGTACGAATAAGTGATGATATGGGATTTTCATCGATCGAGTGAATGGGACTTCAGGATTACGTCCTAATTCCATTTTTCCCTCGAAAGGAGATCAATTTTGTATCCTAACCTCTCCCTCTACAAGCTGCTTCAGATTATTCTCATCGTTCAAAGTCCTCAAAATGCTATATTTTGAGATTCATTTTGAAAATTTCAAAATTTTGAGCCCTATGCAATCCCTTCCTTTTTCAGTAGTTCGTTTTAGGGTGTAAAAGTTAAAAAAGGGTATTGCCAGGTAAGCGTGGTGATTTAACCCCCGAAACACCGATTTCGACGAAACCTGCGCCAAAAGGTCAACCATGGTGAGAAAAAACTTTGACAAAAATTTTGGACCCTTAGCGCAATTATTTTGGTGAGGGGGGCAAATATGTTTTTTAGTCTTAATTTTTTCGTTTTTCGCCAAATGTAGATAAAAATTTCGCGTTTTTTCTAACGAATTCTAGGAGGTCGAAAGAACCCCAACATTTTTTTTCAAAATTTTCGGGTCATTTTTCACCGAATTTTCGCTTTTTAAAAACTTTGAGCCGCCATTTCGTAAAAAAGTTTCAGAGGTACAGTCGCCATTTTTTTTTTTTTTTTTTTCATAAAATGTATTATTTAGTCGTAATTCTACCAGATTAATTTCAAAAGCGCGCAATTGGTGCAACATTGTCAAAATAAATGAAAACTGACCACCCGTTATAATAAGTGCGAGCGGATATCTCACGTTTTTCACGGTGCTCTCGTGGAAAATACAGTGCTCGCGGGCGCTACGCTTCATAGTGGAAATGGAAAATAATGTAGGTAGGAAAAATTCAAAAATGTGACTGCGAGGATTTCAAAGGTGTCGAATTCATTTTTGAGATTATTTTTACTGAAAATCCCAAAGTGCGTTGGGAGGAGAGGGGGAAAACTCGAAAGTTTCCAAATTTTTATACGAGGTATCAAAATCTATCGTTTTTAACCCCCTTATTTCTTTTTCGAGGTTGTTTTGACCGAAACCCTCAAAGGGTATTGGGAGGGGTGGGGAGGCTCTATTTTTTCAAAATTTCTACGTGATATAATTTTTTTTTGCGCACTGAATTCATTTTTGATGTGTAGATGGTACATGATGTCAAACCGCGCATCTTTTGAAAAAGTGTAAGAAAATGCGAGACAATCCGTCAAGAGGAAATTGCTTCGACTTCGGAAAATTTAAATTTGTAAATTTTCAAAATTTCCTATTTTAGAGATTTTTAAAAGGGTCGCCTAAAGTTCAATAACAAACTAAAAATATAGGAATTTCATCTAGCAGTTTTCTCAGGGGTGGCACCAAAAGTTGATCCAACTAAAAAATTTATACTTTCCAAAGAATCATTAATGGGTTCGAGGGCGGAACTATTCTGGAACTTGGTCAACTTGAAATTTTTACTCGTAATTAAATATTAATAATAAAATTTTTCAAAAAAAGATTAATCATCCCCTTCCCCTTTTCACTCCTCCAAAGACTTTTCTTAGATTTGGGACAGAATTATGAAATTAACGCGTGCAAAACTGCAAAATCCTAATGTCAAAATTTTTGAATTTTATAATCAGTAGCGATGTTCCGTTTCATGAAAAGTGCAAATCGTGAATTGAAAAGTTCAAAAAGTGAAAAGTGAAAAGTGTGAAAAGTTGTGAAAAGTACTTTTTTTGAGATTTTTCGAATAAATACCCGAGAAAACCCGCGTAAAGTTTTTTTAGTGCTCAAAATTATTGTAAAAAATCAAAAATATTAAAATATTAAAATTTAATCGTTATCGTCAAAAATTCGGTGAAATTATCGTAAAAATGGCCAAAACTGTTGAAAATCGCTTAAAAATTGTTCGAATTTTCCTAGAAATAATTCGGAATATTAAAAAAATTGACAAAAAATCTTGAAAATCGTCCAAAATTTCGTAAAAATATTGTACAAAGTTATAATTGTAATAGTTGCGATTTAAACATTGAACCATTCGCACATTACGGATTG
>FIZU01004395.1:0-23915 GCA_900064475.1 Pseudococcus longispinus
GAAAAGGAATGGAAATTATTTTCTCCTTTTTAGTACTTGAGTTTTTATACGAGTTAATAGAAGGGTGGTTTTTAAAGCTTTTTTACCTTGTTTATTTTTAAGTCAATTTTCTGGACGAATGAAGCATTCTATGAAAAAATGTATCACTATCAAAAATTGCTCATCATAAAATTTTTTTCTTTGTACATGTTTTGAGAATTGAAAATCTACAGTAATTCAATGTGTCTAACAGGTGATGAAAGTGCTGAAAAGGTTCTCTATTTGACAAAGTGGCGCTAAAAATAGAGAAAGGGCTGAAAAAATGCTGAATTTGGTACAAAAATCTTGCATTTTTCGTTCAAAAATTCATTAAAAATTATTGTTTTCTAATTTACCATTTTGAAGAAATTTCAGCTTTTGAATGCCTTTTTATGCAAAAATGTCGCCATTTTTCTATCATTTCTTTTAAAATCACACGCCCCCTCCTCCGCAAATGACTGTCCGAGTACGATATTGATAAATTTAACTTATTATATTTTGGGTGGAACTGGAGTGTATGGTAAAAAAAAACAAATTTTCGTTCCTTGGGCGAGGGGACTCGTAAACTTGAAAAACATCTTATACAAAATTTTGAAAAATTTTAATGCAAAAGTGCTGAGTTTTGATTCGAAAAGAGCGTAGCTAGGTTTATACGGGTGATTTGGCTCTGAGCACCAAATTTGAAATCATCCAGTCGAAGTTGGAAAATTTTTTGCTCGATATTTCAATCCTAACTCCATTCTGGAGGGGTTAAATATAAATTTTCGTTTAAATTTCTTTGGCCATAAAGACTTATTTCCACTAAATAATTTCAAATTCGGTGCTCAGGGCCAAATCACCCATATAAACCCGGCTATGCTCTTTTGGGCTGATAATTTGATATTTTTAATGGGGAAAAAATTTTAGAATTCACCAGGTGTGCCATGTGCTTGATTTGACTTTCCAATTTAAATTAAAATCTTTAAAATTTTTCAAATCATTGCATTCGACGTTTATCTAAAATTTTCAACTTTTTCAGGGTTGCCCGAAATATTGAAATTTGAATCTAACGAAAATCGAGTTTTTCAATGACAAACCAATACTTGTGAAATATTATGAAATCGGTTTAAAATTGTAGGGGAAGGGGGAGGGGGTGTCAAAAATTTCAAAAAAATTGAGAACTTCTTCATTTAACATCAACATGATCAATAATTCAAAAAATCGTCCCACACTGCACTGCGAAGTTGAGCTACAATTTTCTGAAAGTGATTCCTGAAACTTTCAAAATTTTCTTCTTTGGTTTATCGCCTTAGAAGGGGGTTCCTGGATGAACCAACATTTAATTTTTATTTTGAGAGTCGATTTAAAACAATCGATAGCTTAGAATCAATCCTTGTACAAAGTTATGTTCTGCTCTAAAAAAAAAAACAAAGATCAAATGATCTCCACATGAAAAAATTAGTCGACAATTGAAAATTTTCAAAAAAAAATAGTTCGCTGCTTGTTTTATGCGAAACTATACTTACCTACAAATCATGATAAAGAATTTGGCGAATAAAAATTAATCCTTAGCACGATTCCGTTTGATTGTATTTGTTGATAATGTAGTTTCGCGCATTAGTCGTGAGGCTTTATTCGAGACTCGGTTGCAAAATTGCAAAACAAATGCCGTCCAAATATATGTATTTAGGTATGAAGTGTTTAAATAAATGTCTCATTTCGAGAGCTAGATCACGCTTTTAATATCTTAAGCTAATTCTTATACCACTGAGCCAATTCGTGCTAAAAGCTTTTTCGTACTTAGGTAACATATTCAAATTATAATACAAAAGTTATTATCACTCGATGCAAATTGCGCGTATGAGTGTCATAAATTGATAACATCATCGGTTATAAGCTTGCGTTAGAATCTGAGGTGTTGAATCGTAAAAAAAAAATATGTAGATATCGTATCTACCTATATAAGCATTCGTAATTTGTTTGTAAACATTTAACATCGCCTACCGTAGTGTAATCACTCATCATTTCGCAAACTGATGATGTACCTACATTTTAGTATTTCGTTCATGGGATATTTTTTTTTCAAATTGAGCGAAATCAGGAAGTCAAAGTTGGAAGAATTTTCTCAATGAGTGTTACTTTTTGCTAATCGGTTTCTGAAAGTGGTCGATACTTAAGATGGACGTAGCCCTGTACAATCACCCGAACAAATACAAATATTACTAGCTTCTTTAAATACTCGACGTTTAAAAATCATTTCTTTTTTTTTTCAACATTCGTAGCATTATCTAATACGTAATTTAAAGGCGGCTGCGAGTTAAAAAGAGAATCAATTTATCAAATAGGTACGAAGACGTTCAACTCGACGCGAACAAAATGAGTTAATTAAATTTTTTGATTCGAACGAAATCCGCAGTCGATAATATACCTAGGTAGAGGTATAATAGCACTTGAAATGAACTCAGTTCGGTTAGTAGAAAGTGCAAGTTCGTTTACTTTGTTGTATCATGTCAATGTTACGAACGACGGTCGATTAGCCAAATAATGGGGTAAGCTGGTTTACAGAAATTGACTATTGGTCAGGTAGCCCACCGCCACGATCGAATATGACGTAACGATTATCCAAGGAAATAGCTTGGCAAAGATCTTGGTTGGGAAAAGTTTAAGAGTAAACCAAGGCGAGAAGAAAATTGATTCGATGGTACCTCGGGCGACGCCGCGAACCGCATTCGGACGTCTTTGGTTACACAATGAGTGTAGGAATGGGTACCACGTAGATGGGATACGAGTATTTTCAATTCACCTAGAACGAAAAATCGTGATAGGTTGAAATTTTCATAAAATGACATCAAGTACGCGACGCTGCAATAACCTATTTTAAGACGCGGCAACAATTATCGACTAAACAATAAGGGCCATGTATAACCGCAAACTTTTAAAATGATAAAACGTGCGCCCAAGTCGCGAACCGGAGCTGGAGGTCGTTATACGAGTACTCAAGACGTAAACATACACCTAAATGGCCTTCCTACAGGGCGAAGTTACCAGGATAATGAAAATAACGTACATGTATTTCCCACGGCGGCGCAGCAAATACGCTAAAAAATCGACGCTGCATCAAAACTCGCCAGCACCCATCCAAGTTCAATGTAATTCGTGATCACGCGCCGAGCTGCTAAATGACAACATAGGTATTGTTTTTCATGTTCTGCACTCATCGAGTCTCAGACAAATGACCTAAATGATCTCGCAGAGCGAGCTTCTCGCTGCTAAATGATGATCTCGTATCAAGATGCATGCCTAACCTTCGATGTTATTTACGCACTTTGTGTGTTCGAGGTATCAGGTGAATGGGAAGTTGGCTCGAATTGCGGAAGGGGCACGAGACTTGATGTAGTCGAGGTCCAGCTGAGATGCCAAAACATTGGCGCTCTGAAAAATCACCGTGTTTATGTTTTCAACTTTAGGATACGCTGATATATGTATTACTACCGGCGATGATGTAATAAATCGTCGTTGCTGTAATACCTATAAGTATTTTTTTTTCGAAATGAAATAGTATTTTGGTTAAGCGTACACTGTGCCATTGAACCGGCCAATATTTACGAATGCCGAATCACTGAAACCTGTTTCACTTTCTATATACCTAAATGTAGTACCTAATACTTCATATAAGAGCTCGGTGTGATTTAAAAATCATCCTTAATAGAATTCTAGTTTACCTATGGTGATTATCTGCGACAGGTTAATAACGTCGAGTCAAATCACCACCATGGGTCGGATTAAAAAATTCGATACGTTTATAATTCAAGTTAAATATGTCAATATCGTTGTTATAAATACATGTACGATGTGGGAAAACTCTTCGTGTGCCTAATTTTAAATCTTACAATGTTACAAGATGGTATTTTTCATTTCAAGATGTGCCTGGCTATTGTCATGTCGTGCTTATTCAGTGTACGTTAAGGTCAATGTAAAACACTTCGTTCGATAGTCTATTGGGAATGTCACCTGTACTTGAATTACATACATTGAAAATGTCAAGTTATTTATCGTGGATTTCTCAAGAAACTCATTCTGTTCTGTTTTGCTTTATCTGTTCGTATGAAAATATTGTTTATTATGTTTGCTATGTAAAGTACACATGTACGAGGGACTCGAAGGTCTGTTTTTTCACTGCTATATGTTCTCGGTTCATTGGTACTGAGCATTAATGTTGACAAGGTGATGTTTTGTAGTCACAGTTATTAATTCAAATGGGATTTTATTTCGTAATTTTATAAGGACCCGTGAGGATATTTTTCATGAAATTTGCTAGCTCCTTGTGCCCAAAAACTATTATTTTTCGGTCTTTATTTTGAAAATCAGAACTTGTTCAATAGTCGAAAAAAGTCGAGATTTTCAACGTGGATCGAGAAGTAGTAAAAAATCTAAAATTTTTATCCAAAAATTTGCACAAAGTCAGAAAATTTTTCTCCAATTTATGAAACCACCAAAGAAATTCTATAATATTTTCAAAAAATCTTGAAAAACACAGTGAAAAGTCCCCGCCATTTACATTATATCCATGAAACTATAAAACATAGGCTATGATTTTGCCCACTGAATTTTTCAAGTCTATAAAGACGCGATATTTGAAATTTTCTTCAAATTTTTAAAGACCAAAAAGTCATTTGAATTCTAAAAAATTTTCCAAGTCTGAAAAAGTCTATCTAAAAATCAGCTTAAAAGATTTTTGGGAGTGAATTTCGTGATGGAGTTTCCTTGAAAAATTTTAGAAGTCTAATTCCCAACAAAAAAAGTCAGTAGAAATCTGAAAATTTTTCTAAATTCGAAACAGTCTGACAAAATGTCTAAAAATCAGCATTAGGTAAAAAGATGCCTGATAAAATGGCTGATTGGAAATTTCTTGAAATTTTTTAAGTCCCTAAAGTTGAAATTTTCCGAATCCAAAAATTCATTTGAATTCTTAAAAATTTTCCAAGTCCAAAATTCTGAAAAAATGTCTGAAAATCAGCATTATCTCTGAAATTTTCGAAGTACATTAAAAAGTCACTGGAAATCTTAAAAATTTTCCAATTCCAAAAAAGCATGAGAAAATTTCTAAAAGTCTATCTTTGAAACTTTTCAAGTCGGAAAAATCTGTTTAACAAAATGTTGGAAAGTTATCCGTAATTTAAAAGTTTTCAAGTTTAAATTGTCTAACAAAATGTCTCAGACTTTTTTGGACTGTTTTCAGACTTCTACTGACTTTTTGGAGTAGAAAAATTTCAGAGATCATGCTGACTTTTAAACAGTTTGTCATACTGACAAACACTTCGGACTTTTTGGACTTGAAAAATTTTAGAAATCACGCTAACTTTCCGGCATTTTGTCAGGCTATTTTAGATTTTCTGGCCTTGAAATTTTTTCAGATTTCAAAAGATTTTCTGGTCTTGAAAAATGTTTAGATTTCAGAAAATTTTTTGGATTTGAAAATCTTCAAAAATTCTGACTTTTTCGAGTTTAAAAATTTTTATAAAATGGTCAGTAGACTTTTGAACTTGGAAAAATTTAGATTGTTTCAAAATTTGACTTTTAGGCATTAAACTTTGACTGCAAAAATCTCGAAAACTAAGCCTCTTGGAAAAAAATTATTCGCTGGATCATCAGAAAGATAATTTTAAGGTCTACAATTTTTATTCCTATCGTTTTTTTCGTGGGATCCTTAGTTTGGCCAGAAAATGCATATTTAGAGAATTTTTTTCATTTTTCAAAACCATCGACTTTGTATTTGAGGTAGAGGATTCAGTTTCTGAATTTTGGTAGATATACCAATTTTACGTATAGAAATTTGATCAAGAGTAATATACTTAGTTTAATCCGAAAAAATCCACCCAAAATTTTCAAAAAAAAAATCAGAAAAGTTTTTAAAGAATATTTTTATTAAAGTGCTGCATGCAATATTTACCTACCATTTATTTACTTGACCAAAAAAATCGTTTGAAATTGAAATTTTCATTTTGATTATTATTTTTAGAGGAGCATAAAAATACTATTCTTTTGTAGCTATGATATGTTGAAAAAATTTTGGAAATGACAAAAAAATTATTTTAAGGATAATTTTCAATTTAAATGAAGATGGGTACTTTTGTTATTTTAACCCAGTGAGCCAATCGGTCGCAATTTTTCACTTTTTCGGGTACTTCACAGTTTTTTCATTTTAATGTAGTTTGCAATGTTTTTCGTATTTTCGCAGGTTCTTGGAGAAAATGGATTTGGAGGGTTGAAATTTACATCCAATGGGCTAGATAGGTTGAAAAAGTTGTAGTATTTGCAGATACTTGATTAAAAATTTTTTGAAAGCCAATTTTTTTCATTTGATCCCTAAATTTTTCAATGAAAGATGTAGGTATTGACATTAAAAAAAAAGATTTTCGTGACCCCTAAAAATAAAAATATAATTGTAAAAAATCGCTTTCAAACGATTGTTTTGAATAACATGGATGCACGTTGTTTCACTTTAGAATTGAAATTCTTCCAAATAATTTTTTTTCAATTTTTTCTAGAAAACTTGAATCAAAAAAATTTCTAAGAAGTTGTCATATTTAACTCAGTCCTCATTTACCCATCATTGGAAAATCAAAAGGGACTCTTCAGCATTGGTCAATCAATATTTGAAAATCAGCTTTGAAAAATTTTCGTCTGGAATCTTCGAATACTCTGTTTTTACTTTCATTCTTTTAATTTCAATTAAAAACAATTCGAGTCATTTCAGTTTCGATTTTGCATTTATTTTTGGGTTTCAATTACATTTATTTTTTTCATTGTTGCCAAATGCCTGTTTTTTGAAAATAACTCTGATTAGTTGAATTTTTAGATTTTTCTTCAAATCAATTTGTTTGAGTTTTATTCTTGCTTTTTGTAAGATTTTCTAAAAACGTTAACCTAATTATTCCAGTTAATCCTTTTATAAAATTTTTCACCTAAATCAGCTCTGTTTTAATTGAAACAATTTTTACACAAATTCTACGTAAATATTATGACGATTAAAAAATAATAATTGAACTAAACGCACCTAGTGTGTGATTTTAATAACTTTCTACCAACTGATTAGATATTGAACGTGAATATGAAGTTGTTATAGCAGTGTATATTTTTGCGAAAAAAATAATTATGAAAAAATATACGGTTGCGAGTTCGTATACCTACATAGAGTGAGGCTGAAGCTTTCTGAAAGAAAATTCACAACATGATGTATCCTAAATTTCAATCCCACACTATCTCTATAATACTTAGTATAAAAAATCTACATGTTGATTCTTATAGCACGCGGCTTGGCATAATTATTGCGAACAAACAATACCTGCATATAGACCACCAATTACTCATTTTAATGTTGGGTATTTGAATATTTAATAAACGAGATAAACATGCTGTTTTATGCTTAAGCAATTAACAAAATATATATGCTATAGCTAAGAATCTTTCTTGATACAGTTCGTACGTAGGAAAGATGGATCGAAAAATACACTCAAACCCCAAAAATCTCCCCCAAAATTCTGACAAAATCACCTTAATTTTTCTTCGACACGTATCTCGTATCCATGATCTTGACGAAGGTGAATTATTCCATTCAAAATGACACATAGGGATAACATAATGTGTTTATAATCACCAATCGTAATCACAGGTAGTTCATCTGGCCAATCATACCTTATCCATTAGCCTTGTATTATTTATACTCTTGGAGAAATAATAATGCAGATTATTGTAAACCTTTAATTTGTTGACCCTGCTTTTGACTCGCGCAGGTGTGTAACACTGTTTACCATTCCGGAATAATTGTTTTTAAACGGTTAGTAACGGCACGTCCGATGATTACATGTTGTACACGATTGATCATTATCGCGAATTTTTATCGTGAATACGACTCCTCCGAAGATGCTAATAATCTCACATTTTCCTCGTAATATTTATACCACTACCAACCTTGGATGACTCCTTTAATCATCCTACTAGAAAAACGTGATGTTTTGTTTTCTTATCATTTGTATCGCATCGAATTCGAATAAATTCTCGTTCGAGGATCTTATCGGAAAATTTTAAAGGAAATTTGACCATCGATCGGGTATATAAATAAGTTTGCCACACTTATGCATTCGAGTGCTATTTACGAAGCGAGAAAGAAGCTGAGTTTTATGCGGCGATTGAGCTAGAAATAAAATAGTAAATTGAACCAAACACAAAAGGGATTCGTTTGGAGTGTGTAAAAAATTGTTTTACACCATCTTCTCACTTGAGTCAGGAGAGTTTGACTAATTTTAATCTTTTTAGCCAATAAATTTGCCGAATGGCAAGTTCAAGGTTGCAGAATATGAACGAGAAGACTCGTACAAAGTACATACATTTTTCTATTATTACCTATACCGCCGTGTTATCATTTTATTAAGATAGCAGGTTGATATTGTCCAGTCTTGTAATAATTTATGTATAATAACAGAGTAATATACTCTGTAAATCCATTAATATAATTATCAATTAGGCTCATTGCCATTTTCATTATTTATGCATTATGCGGAAATATTCAAGTGGCACGAGTGCGTATACAGAACGAGTGTGTGTATAGCTAGTACCTACCTAGTTGAACAGGCCCAGGCGTATCCCGGATAAAGTGATGATGCATTTTAATGATGCTGTATTTCGGAAAACTAGTTGAAAACTACGCTCGTATATTGTGTCAACTTTACGATCCGGCCAACACTGGTTAATTTTCATATTATACATATTAATCAATACGTTTTTTACATCCAGGTGTTTGTTTAAACGGTTGGGTAATTGATGGACATTGTATACGAACTCACGATTCGTGTTGAGTGTAAATCGCCACTAGTTTACATGAGCTTTTTATAACCTAATGTTACCGAAATGTAAATCATTTAGACGCCTTATTCGCTGCTTGAAAACTCATTCAATTCTCACGATATAATAATAAAAATGTACCTATTGAACCTATGTACTCGTACGTGCAACTGGTTTAAGCAAATTATTAGCTAAATATTTGCACATTGCTGCAACGTGATCGTCTGTTCCGGATAATCAAGCGACTTATGGTTTCGCGTTGATCGCTATCTCAATCAGACGTTGTTAATGAGATGGAAAATGTGTTCCCGAAATTCAAGGGAATAAAAAAATCGTCGGCTTACTTCCGTGCCCATTTGATATCCATCTTTTAACTAATTGTCTACGAAATTGCAACGTGAGTAATGGTTGGTCGAGTTTTTTGCATGTGAAGTATTCGCCACGATGAAAATATAAAAAGCGAGGAGGGTTTCTCTTTTTTTAAAATGATTGATGTTTGTATTTAATGGTTCTTACGCGTTGTTGTTCAATTTTTCAAAATAGATTGGGTGTTGAAAGCTCGAAATACGAAAAATTAAATGTAAGGTTACGTATGTGCGGAATTCGTGGAATTATGGCGAAGGAAGGGGTCAAATCGAAAATTTTACAATTACCAAAAATGTTTGTACTTTTTTTATGTGCAATTTTCGTTTGAAAAATTTTTCGATAGAGGCCTTAGGTACGGAGATAATGCGCTCTTGAGATGAGCAGATGGACCATTGCATAATCAAAGACCTTTGCAAAAGGAAATCCTATCTCACTGAATGGAAGATTTTATTTTTCCTGATTCAACCATGCCATCTAGGGAACTAGATTGGACTAGACTGAAATTTTTCTTCTTGGATTTGAAAATAGGAAAAATTATGTAATATTGAAATACGAAAAATCGAATATGTACATTTTAGCTAAAGAATGTACAGAATTTGTGAAATTGCGGTGAAGGGAGGGGTAAAATCGAAAACTTTCTAATAACCAAAAATATTCGTAACCTTTTTACGTAAAATTTTTATTTGAAAAATTTTTTGATAGGGACGTCAGATACTGAGATAATGCAGTCTCAAGAAGGGAAGGTTTACCCTCAGATAATAAGGACCTTTTTAAAAAGCAAATCTTTTATTTTTCTGGAATTAAGTATTTTGTACCAGATTAAAATACGAGTAAAATTGGAAAAATTTTCTCGATTTTTCCAAATTTTTGTACATGACTAAAATAGTTATTTTTAAGGATATGTATCTCAAAATTGAATTAAAAAAGTCTCGGGTCTTCAGGCCTCGATCCTAGGCTTTGCAAGAGATGGGGCAAACGAGGTCTTTTGCCCCGAGCCCGGCCTGCACAAAGGGGTCCGAACTTTCAGGAATGATAAAATTTCAAATTTTAAATGCCTCTTACTGGAAAAATTTTCTCCCTCGCTTCGCTTGGACTTTTTTTTGGAATTTTTATACAAAATAACTTTTTTCCTCTCCAGTCCTTTCCTCTCTTAATGACTGTCTGATTTTGACCCAGGCCTGAATTTTCTCTCCAAGACCCTGCTCGAACCCCCTGAACTCTCTCTGGCTAGTGTCACGATGTCTTTTAGACATTTTGTCAAACAAATAATTTGGACTTTTTTATATTTATTTGACTTTTAGACATTTTGTCAGACTTTTTTGAACTTGAAAAAATGTTCAGATTTCTATTGACTTTTTGAGCTTAGAAAATTTCAGAAATAATGCTGACTTTTAAACATTTTGTCAGACAACCAATTTAGACTTTTCAAACTTGGAAAATCGACTTTCACACATTTTGTCAGATTTTTTTGGACTTGGAAAATTTTTAGACTTCTATTGAATTTTTGGACTTGTAAAATTTTCAGAGATAATGCTGACTTTTAGACATTTTGTCAGACAAATAATTTAGACTTTTTGACCTTTGAAAATTTTATAAATCACGGTAACTTTCTGATATTTTGTTGGACTGATTTCTTGGATTTGGAAAATTTCAGATTTTAAGCTGACTTTGTTAGACTTTTTTGGACTTGGAAAATTTTTTAGATTTCCATTGACTTTTTTGGACATCGAAAATTTTTAAGATAGTGCTGACTTTTAGACATTTTGTGAAACAAACAATTTAGACTTTTTAAACATGAAAAATTTCAATAAAATTTCAAATATCAAGTTTTTAAGAACTTGAAAAAATTCAATATTTTTCCTGGATTGAGAGTCAACTCTCCTGAAGTTTTCCAAATCCTAAAAAATCAAATTGCTCCAGTCTAACATAATGTTTGCTTGTACAATTTTTTTTTAATAAGTCCAGATAGAGTCACACACTTTTTATAAGGTCAGGTAAACGTATGCCTAACAAATTGTGTAAAAGTCTGTTTTTTCAATTTTTTCAAGTTCAAAGAGTCAGGTGGATCCAAAATAATTTTTATCTGACAAAATGTCTAAAAGTCTGAATTTTTTTCCAAAGTCCAAAAAACCCCATTTTTGACAAAATATTTGTATTTAAAAGTCAGCATGATTTTTGAAACTCTGTCTGACAAAATGTCTAAAAGTCTGCGTCATTTGAATTTTTCCAATTCTAAAGAATCGTTTGAAATCTCAAAAATTTTCGAAGTTCAAAAAGTTCAATCCCTGATAAAATATCTGCAAGTCAACGTGATTTCTGTTTTTTTTTCTATGTTCAAAAAGTCGTTTAAAATCTAAAAAAAAAATGTTCAAGTCCAGAAAGTTTAGAATAGCCTGACAAAATGTCTGAAAGTCAGCGTGATCTCTGAAATTTTCCAAGTTCAAGAAGAGTCTGCTTGACAAAATCGTTGGCGTGATTTCTGAAATTTGTCAAGTCCAAAAAGTGACAGAAAATCTGAAAATTTTTCCAAGTTCAAAAAAGTCTGAAAAAATGTCTAAAATTCAGCATTAGGTAATAAGCTGTCTGACCAAATTCTGATTTAAATTTTTCTTAAAATTTCTCTCAAGCCCATAAAGTTGAAATTTTCCAGCTGCAAAACGTCATTTGAATTCTGAAAAATTATCCAAGTCGAAAAAAGTCTGACAAAATGTCTAAAAGTCAGCGTAATGGAATTTCGTGTCCTTTTTTTGCGGATTTGGTCACCTCAAAAACATATCCTATGCTAAAATGATGCAAAATATGCCAATCGAATGCAGTCTCTAGATTCTTCAGACTCTTCAGTATTACCACTTTGGGAAAACCCCATAATTCAGAATAGCCCCATGACAATAGGCGAAGTTAAAAAGTGAGCATCAAATTAACGAGATATTTTTTAAAAGAAATGAAGTAGCCATTTGTCTCGAAGTAAAAGTAACTCGACGTTTGGGTACATTTCCTTGTTCGCAATTACTCAATAACTACGACATTTCTTCAACTTTATGGGTACTGGGTCATTGACACGTTCTTGTCACAGATACTCCAAGGATATTTTATCATCCAAATAGGAAAACAATGTCGGATTAATTTTTCTACACGTACGCGACCTATGGTAATAACGATTCGAGTAAAGATACACAATCTATCATCGAGTAATCACGTCGTTGTCGGATCGTCGGCACATGCACCTCAATTCGTTTCATACGTATTGTTACATAAGGCTTCGTTTAAATTGTTTGATTTGAGTAAAAAAAATACGTACAAATACATAATCTTTCAATCAAGTAACCTATGGCGGTAATTAAATATTGAATTAAGAGATTTAAACACTTGGTAAATATGCAGCGATGAAGTTAATAAACCCTTTGACTCTACGGATAAGTTTACTTTATGGCATCAAAGGGCGAATAAATTATTTTTCCAATCTTCATTTCTCACCTCAGCCTCGTAAGACTTCTGTGCGTTTTTTTTTCAATCAGAACCTCACGCGATGCGGTAGACACGGAATTATATAATTGCACACCTTTAAATCGAACTGTGACGATTGATAGACTTTATCGATACTCGTCCCATAAACAAAATGAGAAGCGATATGCACATATTAATTTGTATCGCCCGTTTTTAAAACCCAATTATGTAATTATCTGGTATCTGCAGTTGGCGAATCCAGTGGTCATTTTATTTGATTTTAATTTCGGTGCTAATAAGAGAACTTGACGGAAATACGAGACTTATTATGTTAATTGAGAATAAGCCCGCCCTGTTATTTAGGTGAAAGAAAAAAAATTAAGCTATAAATATTCATAGAATGTAAATAAAGAAAATGAAAAAAAAACGTTCGCGAAATTACCTACACTTACTCGTTTTGTTAAATTTTGATTTTAAATTGATCAATCGTTAATTTTTTAGGTATAATGTGCATGTAACAGATATTTATGCAAATTTTATAGCATCGCTTATATTTCATAAAATTTTTTTTCCATTCGCATATAAATAAAAAATAGCTTTTAGTATAAACTGACATCCTTTTTAATCTGTTTCGAGTATTCGTACCAGATAAGGTGTACAAAATTACCAAATTTATCTATAAATTTATTATTTATCGAGTCGAAGATGCCGCATTGGCGAAACAATTTTTTAACGTCGGTTTTTCTTTTGTAAACTAGTTATATGGGTTAAGTTCGACTATTTAGAAAAAAGCTGTGTCGCATTTATGATTTATTGCACTTGTTATTATGTTGAATTGGTCACTAACGCTGTACTGTTGATTTTTCTAGGTGTTGCATTATATTTTGATGGTCTCGTTGCCTCGGGTAAGATACGTATTTTATTCAGATATTATAATAAGAAGATTTTTTTTTTGGAAATTTGGAAGGGGTTTATTATAGTATCGATGAGCATTTCGTCATCTCTGAATTATGTCATCGGTATTGTATGGCGGAGCTATTAAGTATTATGACGTCAGTTTAACCTAAAATGTGGTCATTTGAGATGCGACTAAGAATAAACGTCGATTGTATTTTTATATCGGTGAGAACTGTGAGAACTGAGAAGCGTTTTTTACTATCGTGCTTTCTTCACTTTGACATTTGTTATGGTGTTATTCAATGAATGGGTTGGATGCGAGATTTCGTAATGGTAAATTCTTATTTTTCATTATCACGATCATATTTGTGTACGTACGTGAAAAAGTTGGTAAACGAGTATAAGGTTTACTTTTCAAGGCAGTCGCTTAAATGCTTAGGATGGGGTTTCAATAAAATTTGAGTTTTCTATAAAAGGGGATTTAAAAACCTTGTCCAAAGAAAAAACTGTTTGCTTAGTTGATTTCTATGCTTTCGATTCAAAGAAATTTGAGAATACTGAAAACAATCGAATTTTCGTTTGAGGCTCCATATTTACAAATCTTCGGGAAACATGTGAAATAGGTATAAATTGATGATGAACGTAGTATTTTATTTTAAAAATTCAAGATTTCTTCATTAAATATTTTTTTTAATTTTTAAAAATTTCTTAAAAATCAACTTGAGCAATTAAATTTTATTATTTTTTGTTCACATACCTACTCTTTTAAAAAATTAAACCTTCAAAGGTAGTGACCCTAATTTTCAAATCTCGATAATTTTTCTGTACCACTTTCAAAAAGGTTCGTTCTCATTAGAAAATATTTGTCAACCCCCCCCCCCCCCAACCACTTCACGTAAATTCAGCATGAATTGGGTTTAAGAATTTAAAAAAAACATCGTTGAAAATTTGAAATTTTCTATGTAATATTTTTCACTTCAGCTCCTTATTATAAAGTCACAACAAATTAGAAAATTAAAGTAAAAAATTTTAACGTGCTTCAAATTTTCAAAAAATTGTCAAAAATTATTTAAAATTAAATTATACTTGTACATAGTATTCAAACAATATTTTTCATTATAATCCTTCAATACAGTCACAAAAAATAGGCGATGGGACTGAAAAAATTGTAGATATTTTAGATGAGAAATCAAGGGTTCATGTGCCCTTAAATTTCAAAAAAATTGAAAATTTTTTCGAAAATTTCATACGCTAGGATCTTTTTTAAATTGTCTCTTTTAATAAAAAACGACTGCAAAAAGAAATAATTGTGTGATTCACTTGAAATGAAAGAGTTTAGGGCCTTTTTTCATTTCTTGAAAAATTCTTTCAAATGAATTACTCAAGTTTTTGTCTTAAATTTTTTGGTATGGTCAATATAAAACTTGACATTTTTTTTTAAAAAATGATACTCATAAAATATCAACATGTCATTAGTCTTCCATTTTTGCTTTTTATTTTTAGTTTGGAATTTTCGATTTCGATCGCCAATTTTTGATGTTGAATTTTAGGTCTGTTCCTTTCTGGAAAACTTCAAGCCCTAAAACATGGAAAATTACGAGTGAGAATTTTGAAAACCTCAATTTTTAATTTTTAATAATTTTTAAAATTATTTTTCATTTGAAAAAGCTGAACATTTTCATGATCAGTTACTTTTTTTTTAATTTTTAATTTTTAATGATTTTTTAATTTTTTGGAAAGAGTCAGTTTGAAACTTTACTACATTTCATCTGAGTAAGTCGAAATTTTTTCTATATCATTTTCTGTCAAAAAAGACAAAATCAAAATGTTATGATAATTTTGTGGAAATTTTGACTACTTTCGACAATTTTTTTTTTTATAATTATTTTCATATTTCTAATGATTTTAGAGCAGGATATGCTTTTACTATGGGTATTTCCCCGAAAAACTTGACAAAATTTCCCGACGATGACTTTTAGATATTTTGTCAAAATTTTTTGTGCATTGAAAAAATTTCAGATTTCCACTAATTTTTTGGACTTGAATTTTAGACATTTTGTCAGACAACCAATTTAAACTGTTTGAACTTGGCAAATTTTAGAAATCAGGGCGACTTTCTAACGTTTTGTCAGCCTTTTTTGAATTTGGAAAATTTTTTAATTAATTTTTGGATTTGGAAAATTTTCAACTTTATTAACTTGAAAATTTTCAAGAAAGTTCAAGTCAGACATTTTATCTAACAATTTTTTACCTAATGCTGATTTTTAGACATTTTGTCAAGCTTTTTTGAACCTGGAAAATTTTTCAGAATTCAAATGACTTTTTGGACCCTAAAAATTTCAAGAAAATTTCAAATATCATGTTTTTATAGACTTGAAAAATTCACTGAGCAAAATCATATCCTACGTTCTATGATTTCATGGGTATTATGGAAATGGTGAGGATTTTTCTACGAAACGTTTAACAATTTTTACGAAATTTCTATCAGTTTTCATGATTTTTTGACCATTCATACGAAATTTTACCGATTTTTATGACTATTTCAACAATTTTTGATGAATTTTCGACAATTTTCATGATTTTTGGACAATTTTTACAATATTTGTACTGATTGAGGCCACCAATTTGGCAATTTCAACATTTCCGATGATTTTAGTGATTTTTTGGTAGTTGTTTCCATATTTTAACCAATTTTTATGAAATTTTCAACGATTTTGCCGAGATTTCCTACAGTTTTTATGATTTTTTGACCCTTTTTAGATTTTTTAGCCAATTTCTATGGTGATTTCAATCATTTTTACCCTATTTACAACAATTTTCATGAATTTTAACCGGTTCAATCATATCATAAATGATTATGATAATTTTAACAAGTTTTACCATGTTTGAACCTCTAAGTATCAATATCTGAAATTTTCAAGTTAAAAAAATCATTTGGCATAATAAAATCCTTAAAATTTTTCAAGATCAAAAAGTCATTCCGTGATGCATTGATGAACTGGATTTTTTTTAATTTCAAAAGCCTTAAAAAATATTGAAAAGTTCCACCATCACTTTCTTTCGGGAAGAGGGGGGAGGAGGGTTGGAGCCGAAAAAGTGCCAGAAAAATGTCTCAGCATTATATGCTCGTACAATTCAACAATTTGGAGTTTGTACTTCGTCTTTATCATATTACTATTTTTCTCGCCTTCATCTCTATTCAAGTTCAGCTGGGTATTTCATTATTCCAAAAAAAATTTGTAACCGACATATGCTATTAATTTTTATTTTTATTGAGAAAAAAATACATTAAAAATAATCCCCAAAGTTGATAATTGTTTTCTCGTAAACTGGAAACATTCGTCGATCCAGATGATATTTCAAAATAGGCTCCGATCTTACGAAAAAAATCACGAAACAGCGGCAAAATCTTGGATACAGCTCGCATTAAAAATACCTGCAAGTATAACTAATAGGTTCGCGGACCAGACTGGGACTGTTAATGATATCCGCGATGAGCAATAGTAGCAACTTGTTGTCTCTGAGGCACGCCACGACATCGACAGAAAGCACGTGTATATGAAGTGTGGGAGTTGGGCGATGTTCAGTTGAGTTCAGTTCGGTTCGGCGCAGACTGTGTTGAGACTTTACCACGTTCTAGCGTAACACTGTAAACGCCATTTGTCAAGTTGCCAGACCGCTATTATTTGAATAGTGTTGTTATAGGTCATAAACTTATCAATGTTGACGGCATCGAAGGCGAAAGATTCGCCGGGCCTGTTGAGATCAACGCAGGGGTACTGCATATAGAGAGGCTCGCCCAGAGAGTGAGAAAGCGAACAAAAACCATTTGAAATCGATATATCAACCAAACCGAGTATTTTTTATACTATGTTTATCACGAATGATGAAAATTCACTTTCATATTATTCATCGAATGTATAACTCTTCCACTATAATAAACCGGTCTCGTATGTAGGAATCCTTAATGCGTTATTCGTCATATCGAGACTGTCTCCTTTTAGCAAATCACATCTAATGGATGATCTGTATTATATCTTCGGCGAATGATACCGATACCTGGAAAGTATTTATGATACTCGCGTGTATGACGTAGATGAATATTCAAAGGGTTAATTTATATCGTGCAAGGAAAACGAAAAGTCGATACAAGTGAGAAACGACGTTTTATGTAACTTTACAATCATCTACCTGCTGTGTTACGCACAAATTTCCCTTTCATACGCGAATTAAGAAAAAAACAAACATTTTTTATGTTTTAATGACTTTTTTTTTTTTGTTGCAATATGGATATAACAGCGAATGCATCGTCGTTATGCGTGTATTACAAATTAACGTTTATCACTTTTATTCTTTCATTTTACCAAATGACCCAGTTTCCTGGCTTCATAACAATGGTTAAGATTATAACGATTTAATTATTGTAAATCACCGAATTAGTCTAAATAATTACATGTCGGAAGCGACCAAGTAAACGAGATATGAAACGATATGTGCTCGTGTGTTTTGGCTCGCGCAGACTCCGAACCGGGCTACGATTAAATCACAATTCAACTGATACTGTCATTTCGCATATTGTAATATTTTCAAATTGATAACAATGTAAAATTATACATTATCATTCATTATAATCATGACGAAATTAAAACGTGTCGATGCCGAAAGCGAATTATCCAGCTGGTTGAAAAAAATTCTCGTACAATTAGTTCTCTTTTTATCAAATGTAGTGTGATTAAGAATGAGAACTGATGATGAGTTCGATTGATTGTATAATTTTCATATTAGGTGAATTTCTAATCTGAATTTTTTTATAAAAATTCATAAACTAGTGTCCTATTAACCGAGTAACTTTGTTTGGGTGCGGAAAAAATTGTATATGGAGTAAAAAAAGGATGCATAATATTGTGGAGATTTTTTTTTCGTGCGGTAATTTTTCGAGAAATTATTGGCAACCGGTTGCAAACTGTTGAACCGGTTTAAAAATTTTATGGTTTGTTGAACCGCTCTATAAATAGGTCTATTTATTTATTCAGATTGAATAAAAATAGATGTACATAAGACTCTTCCTACTTGAATTTTTTGGGAAACGACTATGATAATTTTTTATGTGTGTTTGAGTCATAAATTATCAAAAATTGGTAAATGTCTAGAAATTTACAAATCTGCAGAATAAGGAAGGGCGTTTTTGATTGCCAAAAAAATTCATTTTGTTCAAAATCACTTGAAATTTTGCCCGAGCAAATGAGTATGGAATGAAAACATTGTTTGCGAAATGCATCGAATTAGGTACATTTTATTTCTAATGAATAAATATGAGATCTGATTGAAGACTGGAGTTGGCTAATTTATTTAGGGCCCAGGGAAATGTAAAAATTCTAAATTTCTGGAAATTTTTTCACCTAACGATGATTTTTGGACATTTTGTCTGACTTTTTTGGACTTGGAAAATTTTTCAGATTCTTTTTGGACGGAAATTTTTCAGAGATAATGCTGACTTTTGGAAATTTTGCCAGACAAATAATTTAGATTTTTTGAAATTTGAAAATTTTATAAATCAGGGTAACTTTCTCATATTTTGTCAGGCAGACTTCTTGGATTTGGAAAATTACAGATATTACGCTGACTTTCAGACATTTTGTCAGATTTTTTTGGACTTGGAAATTTTTTTAGATTTCCATTGACTTTTTGGGCCTTGAAAATTTCAGAGACAATGCTGACTTTTAGACATTTTGTCAGATAAACAATTTAGATTTTTTGGATTTAGAAAATTTTAGAAATCACGATTTATTTCTGTTTTTTTGCCATGAAAACTCAGATTACCTAAAAAAAGATGCCATCAATTAAAAAATTTCTCATAAGTAAGGCAACCAAAAACAGTTTTTCACACATCATATTTGCCAGCTCGTTAGCCAAAAAGATTTCTTCACGAATCTCGTCATCCTGATGAAACTGGTGAATTTTGAAAACATATTTTCACATATTTCAGGTAAAAAAATGACAAAAAGTTGGAAAAAAAACCATAAAATTTAAGCTTTTGAATGACCTTGTCTACAAAAATTTTCGTCCTCACATTGCATCGGGCTCAAAAGATTTTATTTGTTTGATAAAATAATGGGTATTTTTTTAAATACCTAACAGGTAAGTACATAAAATCTTTTTTTTTCTCAAACTCCCCTTTTCCCTTCAATTTTTACATTATTTTTGCTCAAACTGCAATGTTTTTGCTGGAATTTGAAAAAAAAAACAAATATTTTCACAGGTTTCAAATTTCAACGGAAAAAACATTTTTTTGGTGGCCTCACTCATAAGTGATATTATGGAGAATAAAATTTGCAACATGCAGCAATGATTAAATTTTTATTTACTTCGTTTTTGTGAAAAAAAAAAACTTCTGAGATTGGAAAATTGGAAGTTTTTGCTCCTAATAATGTTTTTCTCGATAAAATAAAGATGAACAAGAATTAATGACTGCTCTCTTGGATACAATAAATTTTTCCCTCCACAATATCGACGACTCAAATTTTTTTCATGGAGATATTGTACTGATTTTTCTTTTATGTAACTTCATCAACACGTTTGAAAAATTACGAGCTCAAATTCAAGATTTACTCCCCCCCACACCACCAAGTTTGAAGCCTTTACACTATTCTCCTCGTAATAACATTTTTTCCAAATCAATTCATCCCTGATTTAGAAAACATTTCCAACTATCCAAAAATATGTATTTGTTCCCCTTCTAGATTACCAGTCTAGATTCTATGAAATTACGAGTATTAATCTTTACTCTTACTCCTTCGCAAAAAAAAATTCTAATCACGCAAGAATGCAACATCATATTCAATCAACGATCTACAAACCTCGCAGCGAACTAAGGTAAAAAAAAGTTAATTGATAAACACCGAAGGCTACTACGTTTGTAAAAAATGATGCGAAATTTCTTTCCCAATCAATTAAGTTTTGTAACGGATGTTAAAATAAAAAAAAATATACATGAGAAAATAACAAAAAAAATCATACAATCACGTTACACAATAAACATCCATATTACACATTCAGTTTTTTTTTAATAGCCTTTCACACACTTCCTATTAATAACTTTGACAATAAAAACAATAATGAAATTTTTTTTCTAGTAATTCTCCTTCATTTTCGATAACTATCATTGGTTAGTATAACCTACGCAGCGCAGTTTTGCCATTTCATGTCTTTATTATGGCTAAAATAGTCGCACGCTGTTGTACAGATACGTAAACATACTTTCTTTTCAGTTATTACGTAATATCAAATTATTTTTGATGCGTTTTATTTGAAATTAATCGAAGTTATTTCAGTTTTAGTTAAGCTCGGCAAATACGTAAGTAATAAGTATGTAGTTACTACTTTGATTCATGTAGGTAGAGAAGATGCTTGTATGCGAATTATGATGTAAAATACGATTGATAACTGGTTTGACTACTTTTCTCAAATTCTCTATTTCCAATTGCGTTTAAGAAGAAAATTTGTGTCCAAGGTTTATGAAAAAAAAAATCAGGCATGTGATCGGACCCCTCTATAGTCGACCAATGGATTCCTTGGTTTTTTTTTTCAATATGAATTTCTGTCTGTCAAGTACACATAACAGCATGACTTCTTTTCAATATTTATTCCACCAACCATGACATTTACCTTCACCCTTCTTCCATAAACTTTAGATTCGATCACTGAAGAAATGCTTCGATTGGACCAATAGGTAAATTTTTAGTATAGGTAAAATTCGCAAATAAAAATCGGCGTTTTCCGGTTCACCGGTAAGTATACGACTTTCATCGTATAGTTCAAATATTATATCGATTACGATTAGCAACGATTATAAATCTTCATAGATTCAACCTGTTTCGACTTTAATTACGCTATTAATCATAGATCAAGTAGCCATTGGTAAATGCATTAAGAATTGCGCGCTGTCACCTTATAATCTACTTCCTGAATCCTTGGGCTTTCGATCTTACAACTGCACCAGTTTCGTATTCGTATCTATACTATTATTACGTAAGCATGTAAATTTTTTTGGTACTGTAACGATATATGCTGCGTATTTATACGACGACGATGAATTAGCTCCTTACCTCCATACATTCTCGATAGAAAGTAAACAGCGCTCATTGTTAACTCGATTATAGAAATTCTGTCTTTGTCGGCTTCATATTTACGATTTATGGTAAACATCGGTTCTCCGGTTTCAAGTGAATCGAATTTTTGTCGAGTTAGAAACCAGATAGTATAAAGTAAATATAACGGTTCGGTACAAAACTGCATTTTTCATTAATTTCTTCTTCGATATACGAGTAGGCACTGGCCAGTATTTGAGATAAAATTTCCATGCGGCTTAAGTGTTGATCGAGACCGATTCGATCCGACGAATCAATTACTTGGACAATTACGTATATTTTTATACCGATAGATTCATTCGTCTGTGTATTACTCGATGTAATACGCGATAGAGCAGAGACCAAATTTGGCAGCGAGAAGCTTCGGGATACAATAAATCATTAGGCGATGTCTTGTCTTACCGGTGGTCCTTTGACGCGTGTTACTTATCTAGCCAACCAATCCAACCATCTGCTCATTGTATAATACGTACATAGCTGTAGGTTGTGGTTCAAGTCCGAATCATATACGTGTATTTTGTCATTTGCTATGGCCAGGCAAACGTTTCCTTTAATTTGTTTTTAATTAAAGGGATATTAGGTATTCGAATGTGTTTTATCTGTGAAACTGTATCGCGTTAAAATTTAATTCGAAGTAGCCAATGGCGAAATGGAATTTTTTTAACACTTTTTACGATCGGTTGAAGAGTTGATTGAAGAAACATTGTTGATTTCCGGTTCGAGAAGCGATTCGTGATCATTATCTTGAATTTTTGGATGAAAGTAGGGTAATTTACCCTTTGTAAATATCACAATTTTGTTTTTAAAAAAAACATACTCGAGTCTTCAGTTTTTTTTTGTCGACTTACAAAACCGAAAAATAGTTCTCAAAATGAAAATGCAGAGACCATGTAGACATAGCCACAAGGTGTGCCGAGTGAGCTATGACACATCCGGTCAATTCTCGAATTTTTTCCTTATCAAAAATATCCGATTATCAACCCAAAATTACCCATAATGTTCACTTTTCAAATTTTCGTAAAATCTTGCAGAGTTTAAATAAATCAAGTTCAATTTTCAAACATTCACTACGATTATCACGAAAACTAAGCTTTCAATGAAAAAAAAAAAACGAATCAAAAAGAAAGAAAATTTTACTATCTATAATTTTGGTTCCAATACATTTTTCCATAGGAAGCTTCATTTGTCCAGAAAATAGACTTCTAAAAAAGTTGTAGCGACGAATCACGAAATACCTCGTTTTTTTTCACACTTTAACTTTATCTAGAAAGATTGGTAGAAATCAGATGTACGAGGAGGAGGGTGTGGGGCGGAAGTTCATGGAAAAAATTATTCACAGCTGATCTTCGGCCACTTCTGAAAATTTCCTGCCTCGATGAATTAACAAAACTCAAAGTAAATTGAACTCGAAATTTCATTCTTGCCCCTACCCCCAATTTTTCACCTGGAAACCCCCTCCCTCCAATACCACCACTTTTTTTGTGTTACCCCAATTTTTACATTCAGGTGACACCACGGAATGTCAGTAATTTTCGACTTGATGAAAAATTGCGATGAATTTGATTGCAAATCGTCATTTTTAAAACAAGCCTACAGAGGATCAGAGAAGGGAGTGCTCTCCATGATAAAATTACAATTTGGTAGTAAAACTTAGGTTCGACGAGTCGATTCGAAACATCCCAAAAACTACGTTTTTCTCACATTAGAAAAGTATAAAAAATTGTATTTCAAGTCAAAGAATTGGGCATGGTCAGTGTCGGAAGAGTGGCGATTGAATTACTTTTCAAGGAGTGCTTTTTACTCCCAATTCTTTTCCATCCAAGCTCCACTCATCATTAACTGCTCACTTTTTTATGCTCTCATTCCCTCTTCATTCCATTTTTTAATTACGATAATTCCAACTCCAACTCTGATTCCATCCCTTGATTTTTTTCCCCCCCAAAAAAAAATTTAATTATGATTGAAAACTTGATTTTAAAAAAATGAAAACCCCTTCGCTGGGTACCAAAACCGGGCCAAAATGGCTCCTACAGATCCAAAAAAATTATTTTAATTGCAAAAATTAAAACGTTTTAATTGCAGGGTGACCAACTTTCGATTTTTATTAAAAAAAAACTAAAATTTCGTAATTTTTCATAGTAAAAATCATTTTTTATAAAAATCGAAAGTTGGTCACCCTGCAATTAAAACTTTTCAATTTTTGCAATCAAAATAATTTTTTTG
>FIZU01004396.1:0-10818 GCA_900064475.1 Pseudococcus longispinus
CTAATGTTACCTGTTCGTGAAAATTTTCGAGTTATTCATGAAAAACGACTTTTTTAAAAACTCGAGGGTTTTGTGTGGTGACTATTGGGACCTCATTCAACACTTTTTCGCAAAAAAATACCTGCTACCTTTTTTTTCTGTTTTTTCTCATTTTATGATCTAATTTTACTGGACTAAGAGTTAAATTTTTAAATGTTTTCAACAATTTTCGTGATTTTTTTTCATAAAAGTGAAATTTTTAGTAATTTCTACTTCATTTAAGCAGATTTTCATCGCTTTCAAGTTGATTTTTCAATTTTTTACCAACATTTTACAAAATTTTGTATTTCTGTCCATTTTGCATAACATTCAACAAAATTCTTATAATTTTTAAGGAATGTAAATATGTGATTTTTTAAACAAATGTAAATGTTTTCGTGACTTTTACTGCATTTATGCCAATTTTTACGGCACTATACTTCATTTAGGGCAATTTTTATGATTTTTGAATGAAAATTTTATGAAATTTCTAAACATTGTCCTCATTACTTCAACTGATTTTTTTAGGTAGGTATGGTAATTTTATTCCTTTCAATGATTTTTACATACAAAACTTAAAAAAAAATTTTTATCACTCATTTCCGAAAATTAAAAAGTTGAACTTTCAATTTTGAAAATTAGGTATGTTGTGAACTTATGAATTGTTTTCAACAAATGAGTGGAAATTGAAAATTGCTTTCAGCTGTCATTAAAATGAGAGTTGAAGCCAAAAAAACGTTTACCTCCCCTCCCCACACCACAGTTAATTTCCGTTTTACTCATTTATTCAAAATAGATTATCAGCAAAAGGAGATAATCAAATCCTCCCTTCAAATGATATCTTCATAAACACTCACTTTTATTTCGAGATTAATCCTAGAAAATTTTCACAAATTCAGCATGGAACACTTCTTACCCGAGAGAAAAAAGATGACCACACATTTCATTAGGCACACCATGCTGATCTCTGTCAGCTTAAACGATCACTACAAACATCGCAATAATGATATTCCCATGACTGAAGCAATTCATCTATTCCATTTGTAAATTAATTTTCAATGTTATATCATTTAATATTACATTGGAAATTGCATTTATATTAAATGCGAGTTACGCGTTGACATGTAAAAAATGTACGTTATAACTGGTTCTTCATTCCACAGTTCAATAACACCCCGGCAGACGCTATAATATTACGTGTTGCAAATTCCCATGTCTCATATGTGAGAATCTAATCGTCCGTATCGGAAAAGTTGATTTATTGTATCGCTCAACAATAATAATAGAAGTGCGATAACAAAAACATCATTATTACTTAAAGATATGAAATCGTGATCGTAAACAGTTTCGATGGAACGTATACTATAAGGCAAGACCAACGAATGCATTCTGAGGGTTTTTGTACTATCAGTCGGAAAGAATTTTTCGATTTTTTTTTTTACCAATCGACAGTCAGTATTGTGTTTGGTTATTAGTTGGGTATCGACTGACGATGGCTAGGCAATGTGAACGTACAGATGTGATCAGCAGGTAGTAGAAATTGGTGTGTGAAACCTAGATTAATTGCGATTTTAATCGAAAGTATGGAAAAAATGAGCTATGTGAGGTTGAGAATGGTTTGAGTGAGAATGTGTCAGAATTTGTGGAATATTAGCTTGAGATGTCAAGGGCCGTTGAACTGTTGGAACAAATTTTCACAACAGATAAAGAGGGTGTGTAATTCAGTGCAAATTCTTTAAAAAGAGACGCTGAGCAAGAATTTGCCAATCAACACTTCTTCCAAATGTTCTTCATCTACAGTCGTGGTCAAAAAATAACTATAAATCGAAAGGTGTTCAGAAGAATCAGCCAAATCGTGGCTTTTTTGAACTTAAGCACACCAAATCCTCAGAAAATAAATCCTGAGCAAGAATTTGCCAATAAACTTTCTCCAAGTGTTCTTCATCTACTGTCGTGGTCAAAAAAAAAACTATGAATGGAAAGGTCTGCAGAAGAATCTGCCAAATTCCGGGCTTCCTTGAACTTGAACTCACTAAACGTTTGAAAAATAAATCCCGAGCAAGAATCTGCCAATAAAAACTTCCTTCAAATGTTCTTCGTCTACTGTCGTGGTCAAAAAAACTATAAATGGAAAGGTCTGTAGAAGAATCTGCCAAATTCTCGGCTTCCTTAAACTTAAACTCACTGAACGTTCGAAAAACAAATCATGACCAAGAATTTGCCAGTCAAAACTTTATCCAAATATTCTTCATCTACTGTTGTCGTAAAAACAAAAACATAAATGAAAAGCTTTTTGGGAAAAATTAGCCAAATCTCCGAATCTGTCGAATTTTTGACCAGACAGATGCCACAACTTTTCAAAATTAAGGTTCAAAGTAGGAATTTGCCAATGAAACAATCTCAGCAAACTTTTCCATTCATCAAAATTTACACTTTGTTTCATTATGACCAACCCTGCTCTCCAAGAACAATAAATATAAAGGAAGGTATTTGGTTTAAAATGTTTACTCACCATGTTGACCAGGACCAGGACCAGGACCAGGGCGTTTCCTAATACTAGAGGAACTAATTGGCACAGAGCTGGAAGACGACGGCGACGACGACAAAGACGTAGTCGTGGCCTTATGTACATCTTGCGAAGGAACTTCTTGAGTTGACGGTTCGAGTACAACAACAGCAGTACCGACTCCAGTCGATGGTAAAAAGCTATCAGACGCATCGGATTTGATATTAGGAGGCGCTGATGATTTCAAATTCACAGACGTCGAAGACGGTTTAATCTCAACCGAAGAACTCTTGATGGTGGTCTGATTATTGAAAGGTACAGGTGGTTTGTTCACTTTGGCATCCACTTTGGTATCATTTTTCTCCTGACTTTCCACCGGTTTCGTTGATTTCGTGTCGTTGGTCGGTTTGGCAAATTCCAAAGGTGGAGGAGATGTAGTGGTATGGGTCGAATTATTGGTAACTTTGATCTGGGTTCTGTTTACTTTCTCGATGTACGAATTGGACGAATTGAATACAATGGGTTTCTCAGGTTTGACAGGTTCTTTGACTTCGTTCTTGACTGGGATTTCATTACCATGGGTCGAATTAAGCGGTACAAGTTGTTCTGGTAGTGGTACCCCGGAGACAAAAGGTCTGAGGACGGGTTGAGGTGGTAAAGATAAAGGCAAATCGAAAGGATATGGAGGAGGGTCGCGTATAGTCTGGGGTGGATTTGTTTGAGCCGGAACAGGTGGCAGAGTTGGCGGATTATCTGCCGGAGGATCGAAGACAATGGGAGGAAGGTCGGTGATTCTAGGAGGTCCTCTGTTGTTGATTCTGGTCCTCGATGGGAAATTTGGTTTGCCCATTGGTCCATTGGTATTAACTTGCACTTGGACATTACCGTTTAATAATTTAACGAACCCGTTGATGATCTCTTGTATATCCGAGTTGGTTTTCCTGTCGTCAGGGTTCGATCTGGCCATCGGATCCTGTTGTATGGTCACATTGGTATCCGACTTGGCAGAATCGGGCTTCGTCAGTGGAAGTGACCGGCCGCGTGACGAAGCCCTCTCCTCTTCCCCCGGATTCGACAAATACATCATGTCCGATTTAATCAGCTCGTCGGCCTCCGATGGGAATTTCGTCCTAGTTGGTTTTATCTGATTGTAATAATTGTATCCGCTGATTTCGTGAGCCGTTTCTAAGATCATGTCGTTGGTTAAACGTCTCGTTTCCAATTCTAGGTCATTTTTAGGCTCTTTCAAGTCGACTAGGTCTTCGACGTTGCGTTCTACGCGACGAATCGAAGCAGTATTGTAAGAATTTCCGCTATGGCTGTCGTTTCTCTGCTCATCTGCTTGGGCCGAAGGGACGACAGCTGATTCCGATGGCGAAATGGAAAAATCCAAGGAGTAAGTTTCTTTTGGCAACACGTCGGGGATCAAGGTTTTCTCGTGAACGGCGAAAGCTTCCCTGCCAGAGGAGATCTTCGGTTTTTGCGAAAATTGGCTCAGCTTGCTCTGATCGTATTCTTTATTTTCGATCGAATTACTCCCATCTGAAAACACATCAAAATGATCGCGTTAAAATGGATCTGGGCGAGTAATAACGCCTATTTTACGACTCTATGCTTGGTTCTTGATACGTATTTACGAGTCACGACACGACTAACGAATTAATAAGCATGCTAAATGTATCATCGACTCGGGTAATGACAACAAGGCGGTATTTCCGAGGTACTATTCTTGAGAAAGTGTTCGAGATGACAAAACACGAACAAACCACACGCTCGGATTTAACTATACTCTGTAAGCTCACATCCGATCCGTAAATGACGTCAATTGCACTCAAGGTCTTGCATAAGAGAAAGTTTCCAATACAAAAGGTTTAACATCGGTCAGCGAGCCGGGCTTTACGTAAGAAAAATGACTAACCCCGAAGAAGATCGCTAACTGGGGACTACCTAATACACAGCGTCACGCTTCAAAACGAAAATTACTCGCATAATTGAATTATTCTAGCAGTCGAATGACAATCTACGCAAAGCAGTAATTACGCTGCAGTATTCAGATTCACGCGTAATAAAACTGGGTCGACAAAGAACCGATAAAATTTCGCAAATAAGGAAGCACACATTTTAGACTATTTAAATTTAATATTCTCAATTTCACGGTATATCTCGCCAGGTAAAAATATCTTTGCCCTCGTCCAACGCTACAATGACGCACCTCTCGAACAAAATCACGCATACGCGAGTACCTTTTTGTTTCTAGACACAATATGCATAATCGTACACGAATACATTTTTTAGGACACGTTTCCGGATATTTTTGTCTCATAACACCCGAGACCAGAGTTGAACTTTGTGATAAAACCGCGTGTGTAGACTCGCGTACATTAATAACGAGCTGCTGCATACAGATACACACGTAACCTAATGCGGAAATGGCCATTCTTCAATATAGGACATGACTAAAGATCAACCAAACTCCAAGTTCACAGATGAAAAATGACTTAGAGAGGCTGTGCTTCGACTTCGACTAACCAAGTTATACGATTGCGAGTGTCTATTCGCTCGTGGCATTATACCTACGTATGCAGATATACGTCTAGTTTAATAAGTGGGACTGTGGGACTGCGATATCGTATTTGATAAACGAGATGTAATGAAGGTATACTCGCAAGTATTCGGTGCTCTGGAAATGGCGTATTTAAATGTGACATATTTGGAGTATACGCATCGTTAGTGTAGAAACTGAGTACTATACACGACTCCTGCTTTGGTGTAACTAATGCATTATGCATATCAGATATCTGGTGCAATGGAGACTGCAAGTAGAATACAGGTGTATTCGTGTGGGATGGTCAACGCATAGGGCGACTTAATAAGGTGACTGTTATCGAAGAATTTATAGTGCTTTGATAATGAAATGGCGAAGAATTTGCACACCTTGAGAAGAAAAAAAAGAAGTGCATACCTAATGTAAATAGGTAAGGTTCTCACAACAGATGATGGGTTTTTTCATCATGGTACCACAAAAATCAGCCAAACATAAAAAACTTGATAACCAATTTTTTCAATGTTTTATCGAAGGTTTAATTAAAATTTAAAACAATTTGCATGGTACTCCAAAAGTTATTTAGGATATTCTAAAGGGTTTCATTGATTTTTTCAACAAAAAACCAAGAGAGAAAAAAGGGGCAATTGTCTCTCATTCCTATAGGCTATAGAGATCGGATAGTACCTAACCATTTTTCATTAAAAAAGGAATCAAAAGACAACCAACCAAACCTGAATTTTCATGATTTTTGACGGGGATATGTCTTATTGTTTTATACTTGGTTGGTGGTTGGGAAAATTTTCATGTTACGTTTTGCTGTCTGCAAATTTTTCTAGCATGAATAACTTTTTGGACTTGTGAAAATTTCAGATTGTGTAAGTGATTCAAAAATTGTGAAAATCGTCAAAATTTTCATAACATTTCAAATAGGTATTAGTGCATATATTGGTCAAAAATTCATGATAATAGTTGAAAAAGTAGTTGGAATGGCCAAAAAATTCATAAAAATCAGCGCAAATATTGTGAAAATTGTCCAAAAATCATTAATATTGTTGAAAATAGGGTAAAAAGTATTGAAATCGTCATAAAAATTGGTGAAAATATCGCAGAAATGGTCGCAAAACCATGAAAACTGTCGAAAATCTCGTAAAATTTTTTAAAATTATCATAAAAATAACTTAAAACATAAAAAAACTTATCAAAAATTATGAAAACCGTTCAAAATGTTGAGAAAAATCAGTAAAAAGTCGGAAATCTTGCGAAATATTTGTTTAAATTTTCATAAAGTTCATTAGAAATACGAAAAAAATGATAAAAAAATCATGAAAATTGTCGAAAATGTTGTTATTATTGACGAAATTTTCACAAAAATCAGTAAAAATAGTTACTGTAAAAACGGTTAAAAAATCATGCAATTCGTCAAAAATCTCGTACAAACGGCTAGAATTTTCACAGCATTGTCCAAAATTTTCATGATTTTTTACCATATCTATGTTATTTTATCAATTTTTATGAAAATTTGTGAAATATTGCGATTTTTTTAAATTGTATTTTAACTACCTCTATAACATTTTTCATAGATTTCTAGGAAAATTTTCACAATTTTTACAAATTTTTTAAAAATTATTGAAGAAATTTTATGAAATTTTCGATAATTTTACTTAATGGTTTTTTGACAGTTTTTACTAGATTTTTACCAATGCTTATGATTTTCGACGATTTTCATGATTTTTCAATCTTTTTTTTCATATTTCTAAACATTTGTATGAAAATTTAAACAAATATTATATTTCGACACTTCCCACAATTTTTGGATCGTTTGGCAATACTTTTATCAATTTTCTTGAAAATTTTGAAAATTACAACAACCGTTTTTATTAAAATCTCAACGATTATTATGAAAATTTCAAAAATTTACAATTTTTTTCATTAATTCGTAACTGTTTGACTGCTTCTACATTTTTATGCTATTTATTTAAAAAAGGGAAAGGAGTAAATAAATTTCAAAAATTTGTTTTTTTGATTCTCTTCCCTGTTTTTTTCAAAACATTTGATATTTTTCGATTTTTCTTTCATAAAACTTCATTTTTTTATTTTTTGACAACATTCGCCTCTTCTTTGAAAAATCCTGGCTACGCTACTGATATTCTTGGTAGATCTTAGCAAGGCCGATCGCAGATAGAAATGGACAGCTTCTCCAAGGCAAGAAATATTGGACCAAATAACGGATAAAAATCGCCAATTTATCGAAAATTGAAATTTTACTCAATCAATTTGAGTTATATTGGATCAAATTTTCATTGAAATCATCTCGAATGACGTAAAGAGAGACATAATTGATCAATGTTAGAAAAAAATTGTCTGATTTCCCTTGAGTCAATTCGAAAACGTGATGACCCATCCAGAATTTCTTGATAATTTGCCAATTAGAATTATTTGAGTTTTTTATTTTAGAAAAAGTGATGATTGAGCAGATTACTTTTTATTGAAATTTTAGATTCTGATTTACAATTTCACTTTCAAAAAAATCTTTCGTCGTTCCTTTTTTTATAGTCATAAAAAATTTGGAAAATTTTAAATTCAGAGTCGAAAAAATTGTAACAAATTTCACGTGAGTTTGAAATTTTTCGATTTTTAGACCTTCCATCCCCCTCCCTCAAATCGTCGGGTCAACTTCGGTGTTCCTTCCTGCGTGGTAGTTAGGTAGGTACAATTTACGTTTTTTCGATAAATTTCCTCGATAGTATTATCGTTTTAAAATGATTTTCACAACATTTTATTTAATTTTTACGACAGATTCCAATTACACTTTCGTCATAAATTCAAATAATTGGGTCAATTTTAATGGCATTCCGATCATTTTCATGATATTTGAATAATTGACAATTTTTATTACACCGTAGAACATTTATTTAATTAATGTTTCAATAATTTTCCGTTTTTCAAAATTTTCTCAATTATTTATCAATTTTTATGAACTTTTTGAAGCCATTTTCAATTTAACGTTTTGTAGAGGAAAACAAACAAATGGTAATTTTAACCTTTTATCACTACTTGACCTTTTGCACATAAGTATCTTCATTTTTCGACAGATGACCAATCACAGCTCAATCACTTTCTTCCCACTAACTAGAATGGATAGACCCAATGACCAATATAGGTATATTTTTTTTGAATAAAAGTCTCTTAAATCCATGTCTTCTCTTCCCTACTTGCCAACTTCATCATAATCGCCTTGGAACCCATCACCGAACCTAATTCACAACTCATACATATTAAAAATTCATTGACCAAGTTGAGAAATCTTCATCCAACAATCACTAATACCTATTCAATTCGCCAATGAATCCGACGCCGCTCTTCCCCTCACCCTCCATCGACCGCTACATACCTCATTCATTGATAAATCCGCAATCCGCAATTGCTAAGGTTCGCACCAACATGGCAGCATTTAAAAGCAGGCGAATTATAAACCAAGTGACGCGTAAAATACTCGCACATGGGCACGATTATATTATATTAATAAGCGGTTTATATTCGTGCGGAAATTAACGCTTTAATACGACACGCCATCGCTCTGTAATCCGCAATTATGATTACACGCCCAGAATAGATCGCAGCCTATGTGTACAAAATGATCGGATTTTTCGGTCTGAAAAAAAGCCACGATTACTGGGCAATAGGCGCAGTACTAATATAAATACGATAACAGGTATGCCTACCTAGACAAGAACCGGATTCCTACTTAATAAAATGCAAAAGCTGGCAACGTACTCGGTAGTACATATAACGGTTAGCTGAGTTAACGGTTCAATTGGTGCAAGGTACAGTGAACGTTGTTATACGAGCCGACCGACTTATACAGAACAGGTATCTCGTCTGTTTGGCATGTCCGCGGCACCGCGCCGACCGCCACGTTCAATATCGCGAACATTTTTCTTAATGTCGTATCAATTAAGTCCATTAAGTAACCTTTCTTGGGTATTTTAACCGATTGCTTGACTTTTACGAGGTTCAGCATGACATATGGAAAGAACATTCGAACGATATGAGAATTGAGAACCCTTTTCATCAAAATTTTGAAGATTTTATGTCATAGCAGGTCCATATCTAGGATTTTTTTCACTTAGAGTAATGGGATTGCATCTGGGGCATAAAAATTTATTAGAATTGGAGAATTTTCAAGTGTATTGTATGCAAAGTTATTTGAAGGAGGAGGAAAACAGGCGAATGACTCCAGAAAATCAAAAACACGAGGTTTATACGAAAAAAAAATTGTCATGATTTTTTAAGAAATCTTCCAAAATACATAAAAATGAAGAAGGGATTATTGTCCGAGCGAAGCACAAAGAACAGAACGAAAAAGTGCTGCCTTTTGAAATATTTCGAAAAAGAAGAAAATTTAAAAACAATTCAATCAGGGCAAAGCCCTACTCCAATTATAGCATTGTCCTGATCCCCTGACTCTAGGTACTGTTCTGTGTACCAAAATTTGAATCTGAATTCTCAAATAAAAATGTTAATGAAAAAATAGAAGAAACACTGGGGGAGGGGGGGTGATGATTTTTTAAAAAATTATTTTGCGTTAAAATCAAAACATAACTGATTTAAACATGAATTTTTAGGAGCTAATGAAAAGAAAAGCAATAGCAATAAAAATTGTTGGACGGTTTGAGGGAGGGGGAGGAGAGGGCTAAAAATGGAAAAATTTCAAATTCACGTGGAATTTGTTACAATTTTTTCGACTCTGAATTTAAAATTTTCCAAATTTTCTATGACTATAATAAATGGAACGACGCAAGATTTTTCTGAGAGTGAAATTGCAAATAAGAATCTAAAATTTCAATAAAAAGTAATCTGCTCAATCATCACTTTTCCCTGATATTTTCTTCCTGGATTTTTTTTCGTTAAATGCTGATATCTGCTTATTCGAAAATAGTCCAAAACTACAACCTCAATTTTTTTTTGTGTTTGTGAGTACATTACATATCCTTGCCTAGCAATCAAAAAAAATTTGAACGATTTCTTGGGTGAATTTTGGCGAAAGTTTAAGCATCAAAAAATACTTTTTTGACTGATTCGAGGTCATTGATTACAAATTTGATGGGATTCGATCTTCAAAGTAAAGGAATTTAGGGAAAAATTGATTCGAGAATTGGGCCATCAAGGAAAAGGGATTTAGAAAAACGTTTATTTCTGAAAAAAATTAGGCCTATTTATAGGAGTGTTTCTATACGGGAATCCAGATTTGAGAAATTGCTAAAAAAAATCTCATTATTCCAAAATTATTAGAAGTTTTGTAAGGAAAAAACAAGAAGATTTTTTTTGGGGGGGGGGGAGATTTAATTGTATGATTATTGATTTTCGAAGGAACAGTTGAATAGAGTTAATTAGAATTCGAGGAAAACAAAAAATTTCTATAGAAATTATCATAAAATTGAAAAAAATATACAATTTTCAAAACATGGTACAAATGAACTAGGGGTTGCTGCTCCAAGGTCTGCTCTGCGAACCTACCTCAAAGTTTGAAAACTTCTGAACCTTGATGCTTGGTGACACATCTACATTCTATACGTCAAAAGGCACAACTCTAAAAATTTTTTAAGTCCAAAAATTCAGTTGAAATCTGGAAATTTTTCCAAGTGCAAAAAAATCTGACATTATGTCTAAAAGTCAGCGTTACATAATTTCTTGACGGAATTTTCCACGAGATCACTTCCCATAGCAAAAGCATATCCTATGCTAAATT
>FIZU01004399.1:0-16010 GCA_900064475.1 Pseudococcus longispinus
TAAACTTGCACAAAAACAAAAAGTAATTACATCATTAGAAAGCTTATATCATCTTCTTTCAAACAAGTTATTATAATAGATTTCCAAAATTACTTCTTTCTCAAGTTATTTTGAAGAAATGAAAAAAATTGATAAGAAAGGGCCAAACCGAACGGCAAAAAGTATGCAACCCGCACAAGCGTAAAAGCCCTATTAATATGTGAGCCATATCTCAAAAAAAAAGAGGGGGAGAGGATGAGGAACTAAAATTCATAATTTTTCGGCGTTCTGGAGCTAGGTATCTGAATGCATATTTTTTTATCTCCTAATTCCGTTCTTCAAGATAGTTCATCCAACTCAAAAATGAACCCAAAGGGGTGAGGCTCAAATCAAAATTTTCAAAAGTTTTAAATAAGATTTCAAAAAGTGTATTTCTTCTCACCTCTGGAAGTGGAATCCCTTGATGAAGTGAAAAAAAAGGTCGTGGAGGTGGGACACAACTCAAATTGAGGGTCAAAATTACCCTCGGGAATGGATTCCCGAAGTCAAAAAACGTGCTTGAATTGATAACTAACGGGGTAGGTAGGTAATTGAAAATTTTCTAAAAATTTTCAATGAAGCATCGACCCCCCTTGAGACCTTAGTGTTTCTTTTTTTGGTGAAATCACACCAAAAACAGAAAAGTCAAAACAATTTTGACCCCCCCCCCCACCCCCACATTTCCCCGCTTTTTTTGGTTTTGTTCAAAATTGCCTCAGAAATGGATTCGAAAAGAAAAAAAAACATCAATTTTGAAATCCAATTCAAAATTTTTCAGAATTTTGAGTCGAGTCCCTTTTTGTTTTTTTTGTTGAAATAGCATCAGAAACGTGAACTCGAATCATAAAAAAAGGCAAACTTTAATACCTCATTTCAAAAAGTTGAAAAATTTGAAAATTTTCATCAAAAAAGTCGATTTTGGAAAATTGGCAGCATTGCAGCGCACTGTTCAATTTTTCATCTGATTTAAGTATTTTACATAGAAAATGGTAAAATTTTAGTATTGAGTGTCATTTTTTGAAAAAAATTTTACTATCGCTTCACTCGTGCTCTATACATTTACCTACTTCTTTTAACAAAATAATATTTTTCAAAATTTCCCCTAAAATTGCGTTTCTTTGGACAAACCCGCCACTCCATAAATCAGTTGGATCAGTGGAGCTGAATACTGAAATGTTGAAAAAATGATGTAATTTTATCTTTTGTGTCTGTTTTTTTTAAACAAAAATTTTCGCCCTCATTTCGCTCGGGCTGAATGAATTGCCTCACTTAAACAGAAAATTTGAAAATTTTCTCAATTTTACGTAAAATCACTCTTTTTTCCATCAAACCCCCTCCTTTCGGAGTCTGGCCCTCTCACAAATTCATTTCAATCGGCAGATTTTCATACATTCACCTCCTCCACACACAGTAAAATCGTCAAGTTTCGGCACTGTCATTTCATACATCTCAGTTTTCCAATTGATGAGATCTAAAAAATATTGGAATATTCAAATTCAAAGTTTATTTAAAATTGTTGGTTTTTAGTAATTAATTGGGATGAGGGGAACTGTAGAGTGAAATAAACGTATTAGGTACTTATTGAAAAATTCTAAATTTTAATGTACGAGTAAAAAGAGTAAGTATGACCAATCGACCTGCATATTTTGTTTTCACCACCAAACATGGTGGACTTATTTTTCGAAATAAATAATCGACTTATTGCGCGTATATAAGATATTGAAATCGAAAATCTCATATTTAATTAATTTTATGGATTCTCGTAGGCTCGAGCATTTTAAAATATAATAAATAAAAACACCAAATATTAAGAGAAAAGTATGGTAAATCTCATCTAACAACTCATCCTTATACGTAACTTACACGGTCACATAAGATAATCCGAAAAACAACGTAAATAATTTCAAATCTCTCTTTCCCTCTCTCCCTCCAAAAAAAAACCAAAACCTATAAAACTGTTCAATTTATATTTAACGATGAATAATACCTTTCAACACTCGAGACCATAACGTTGAATAATGAAAAGGCTGCTCGAAAGTGGCTGCCTGTGGTGGTACGAAAGCACTGCAATCGCGACGAGGGGAATGTTTTGAATTTCGCGGTTATTTAAACTCGCTATCAGTTTTGCCTTGCCTTGGCATTGATTTAAATATACGGCGCCGCGGCGTGTACATGTGACGGACGTGTTCGCTAGCGTTTTGTATTGTAAAGGATTCACGTGCTTGTATGTCCCACACCTACCTGTACGAATCACCCTATCGAACCGGTTGTTTTTTAGTTATCGAATTATGAAAACGTGGTTTTGGTGACGAATCGAGTTATTTTTTTCAAATTTTGTTCGATTTCGAGTGGTATTAGTATATAAGTTTCGTCGACAGAGAGGGAAAAAAATCGCATATCAGATTTTTTCAAATGACAGTTTTAAAAACAAACCTTGTTCTAGACACAGACGCTTTTTAATATATTAAAACGAATTGCATTTTCAAAACCTGTCAGCTCGAGCTTCGTTTAAATATACACAAGTTTCAAACTGTCAACATGTTGAGTTTTTTCTCACTCACCAATCGAATGGATGTTACATGAGATATAAATAATTCTACCCTTCTGAATTTCGAAGGGTTGGTAGTCATTCGATCTTCGATAAGTAGTCATGTTTGTTCGTATCTGGATTATCGGGTGAGTTCTCCTGTAATTATGTATTTTTTTGCATCGGGTACTTGATTGTGTGCTAAATACTCGTAAAATATGCTTTTAATGTATTTTTGGAAATTTTGAAAACTTTTAGTGGCTCATTTTGATCCATTTCAAGATGCATTTTTTAATAGGAAACTGAATAAGATGAATATTTCCATATGCTAAATAACGAGATATAAAACACTCGATATTTTATACTTGGCTTGATAGATCACCAAACCCACAAAAAAATACGATACGAACCGGTCATCCGAGCTGATCTACATCTGGTAAAGTTTAATTTATCGTTTGTGAATGAAATTACAACCGATTAAACTGTATGGTTCGCACGCGAAGTTATCCACAGGTCTATGGATATTATCGGTAGCATGTAGGAAGGCTTTTTTCTCATTTTTTGCTTCCTTCAGACAGGTTGACCATTGCTGCAGCCACACGAACTAGTTATGTATTCTTTGTGTTAATCGTCGAAGCAAATAAATGTAAATGAGGTAATAATTCCAACAAAAAGGCTAAATTTATCGATAAAGTTGGCTATTTTTACGCTTCATTTGAACTCGCAACATGGCCGACCTTTTACATACTTACTTATGGTACTACGAGGTGGAATTCGTTGCTTATATCGAATTAACAGTCTCGATGCGTTATGTCAATTGCGTTGTTGTGCTTCGAGTTTCGGTTTTTGGTAAGTTTTTTCACCTCTCCAACTCGAACCCATCGAGTCGACGACGACCATGTGTATTATGGTGACATAGAAACCGTGATAAAATGGAAATTCCTAGTGTTACGTTACGTTTACGATGCTATAAATTTTATCGGTTTACAAATGCTCCTACGCTACGAAAAAGTTTACGAGGTTCAAAGGTTATAAAAGTATAGTAACGAGTTCGACCAAAATATCCGGACTAATTTGCACAAAACGCGAGGATCCTTGGAATTTTTTTTTTTTGCTGCGATGCGACGTAATGTGATGATTGCGATGTGTCACGTGCTTGATGCAGTGTTGCTAATTTATGCTAAATGTCGGATGAAATTTTTCGTTTCGGTGGCGTCATCGGTATGGTTGAATTCTCTAGGGGATTAGGGGCAAGGAAAAGGATGTTTCGTGTAAATTTCGATTAACATGTTTTAAAAAGATTAGAACGGTGGGATGGGTCAATGGACTTCATTCGTGATGGTGGAAATAGTACGGTTTTTTATTCCTTTGGGTAGTCAGGTGCTTGTCACTGAAAAGAAATGTAATCCTTTTTTTATGCCAATGCTAGTTTTTTTCTTGGCTCGAAATGCGAATAATATGCTAGGAGGGTATGTGATGGGACTAGATCTACGTAGTAGGTACCTACGAATTTTCCATTCGATTTCCCATAGGCAATTTTGCTTCCGTTTTGGCTGAATTAAATTTTGTCGAAATGCTGTTCGGGTTTGTTGTAGACGATTGTAGATATACGAAGCTGATGTATACCTATGTGTGAAAAATTTCAATCGATCAGCAAAAAATATCGTAATTATTAATTAATAAATTGAAAATGTAAAAAAAATCAAATCATTACAGGAATATTACAATGAAAATTAGCTGAAAAATAGATAAAAACCGTTGAAATTTTCATAAATTTTTTTTTATGTGGCTGAAATGTTCTAAAAATTATGTAAAAATTTTGTAATATCAAAACAAATTGAATTAAGAATTGAAAAAGGTGCATAAAAGGCTAAAAGCTTAAAATGCCCCAAAAATAGTTTAAAATGTTATCTGAAAATCCTCGAAAAAATTGGGTGAAAATTATCAAATTATTGTGACGATTGTGATAAAATGTTTTAAAATTGGTCAAAATATCTTGAAAATTTCAAAAAAGAGGTTAAAATGTTCCAAAAATAGTCTCAAATGGTATAAAACTTTATAAAAATTCTCAAATTCATCAAATTATTGTGAAAATTGTACAAAATGCGATGGAAGTACTTGAAAATACTTTTCAAAGTTGTTAAGGCATTGAAAATTTTGTGATAAATTGTGAAAAAACGTTGTGAAATTTGCCAAAATAGTTTTAAAATTAGCTGAAATTCAATGGAATTCGATGAAAATGAAGCCTAGTTATTGAAATTGTTAAAATATTCTGAAAATTGTTGCAAAATGACATGAAAATGGTCCTTCTTATGCATCATAACAAATTTCTGACATTTTAAAATTATTTTTGTGACATTTAGATCTTTAATGACATTTTCAATACTTTTATCGATATTTTAGAAAATTTACGTAGGTACTTGACATTTCATCCATCTTTTTAACATTTTTGATGATTTTTACAAAATTTTGAGTATTTTTTAGGATAAATATTTTAATAACTTTTACAGAATGTTGAATGTTTTTTATATTAATTTTAAAACTATTTCATGTTATTTAGAATAGTTTTGCAAGTCTTTTGGTGATTTATAATTTTCTAGGATTTTAAATCAAATAAGGGAGGTTTAAATTTCACGAGAGTGTTTTTTACAACCAACGTCGAAAGAAACCTGAAATAAACCACGTTTAAAATTAATTTTGTAAGTCTTTTACAATAAAATATTTCTACTATTTTGGAAACTTTGCTATGATATATACCTTCTTTTTCAATTAATTAGTGGTTTTGATATTTTTTATATCTACCATTTTGTGATGAGTTTGACGGAATTTTAAATTGTTTTCAACTATTCGAGAAGATTTTTGAAATCTTTCGAAACATTTTTTTTTTACATTTTAACGAATTTACCTAAATTTATTTATCTATTTAGAATCACGTGATTTGTTATTCAACTGCTAAATTTAACAAAATTTCTGAAGATTTTTGTTTAATTTCAATTAAAATATTTCTATATTATGTATAGAAATGTATTTTTTATTTCTCCAAATTTTCAAATTACAACTTTTAATATAAATTTTGTATATCTAAGCATTGAACAAAAAAAGTAAAATGAAACATATTTTTAATCTTTGATATTTTAATATGGCTAAAAAGTGATTTGATATTTTCATAAAAAGTGATATCTATACCTAATTCTAATTTAAGTCATAAGAGATAGTAAAACCTATCCATGTGTAAAGGCCCCCCCCTATTTTAAACGGGTTGAATTACGATTTGAAAGAAAGCTAAAAGTCACTTTTGTTGACAGTGACGTGATACAAATTGTATCTTTTTCCTTAGTCTCGTCCTCAGATAAGAAATGAGGAGGGGGCTTGCAAAGTTGGCTTAATTTCTTAAAAAGTGGCCAAATCATCAAAAGGTTTCAAAATTTTGAAATTTCTTACCATAACTTTGAAGAAGAAGTTACACTTTGAAGTAACTTCAGTGTTGCTCCTCATGGAAAAAATTGCCTCCCATTGACAAAAAAAAAGATTCCTTACTTCGTGAAAAGAGGTAATTTTGACCCTTCTCGTGCTTCTCATTGGTACAAAGAGCTGCAATTTTTCCAGTCCTCAAACGATTTTTCTTATTAAGTAAAAGTGTGTAATTTTTTTCAGATTGTTAGAAAATTTTTCAAAAAATTATAATACAAACTGAGAGTGAAGTTATATAAAAATCTACCCCCTTCCCTTGCTCATTCAATTTTCCCCTGAGAAGGTTCATTTTCAGTAATAAGCAATTAAAGTTTTAATCTGCTGATATTGATTAATTTTTTCAAATTTTGACAAAAGTTGAATTTCCCAACTTTCGGTAATGAAAATAGGTAGGTATCTCGAAAACTTGACCCCTTAGGAAAAAAATTATTGTTCGTTAGGAAAAGGAAATTTTACGCTCTACAATTTTGTTTCCATTAATTTTTTTCGTATGACCTCTCGTTCGCCCAGAAAATCGAATTGTCGAGTTCAAAATGATGAAAAATTGATACATTTCTCAGAAAAAAATTTGTTTTATGAAGAAATCTGACACGATGGAATTTTTTCATATTTGATTAGGACCATGAAAAGTCTGATTCATTTATGGTCGTATTTTGTTTTTTTCGTTCGTTTAATTTAATAAAATCGAGTTTTTTTTTTTTAATAAAAAAATTCATCGTATAGCCTTCGAAAAGTTCACGTACCTTTTCGTACCTCAACCCCCACAACGTTTCTATTACTCATACTGGTATATCGGTTAATCTGGCCTACCTCTCGTTCTCTCTCGCCTTCTTCTTCTCCCTTACTCCAAAGTATAAGCCAGTCGAACTGCAAAAATCTGCAATAAAACGACAATGTTTAAGTATCGGGTATATACATAGGTAGACATATGCTAAGAACACGCACATAGTACCTACAACACACAGCACAGATACTCGTAAAGCTAGTATAATCGCATTTCGGTAGTCATATTTCAAAAATGTGGGCACGTCTTCGCGTGTAAAGTAAATAAAGCACGAGTTTCTGCTATATGCTCTTTAATACAGCCAACTTAAATTAAAAACAAATAACACGTATACAGCAATAATGCTATTTATGATAAGATACCGCCATGTTGATAGTGTACCATTTCTCTCCTACCTAGTACCTGGCAATATTACGAGCATATGTGTTAAATATACAGGTATATTGTAAAAATTACACTCGTTTTTCAGCCTTAGGTATTTATTTAATCGTGTATACGTTTGCGTATCGTATGTACAGTATGTTTTGGTACCTAATATCTTATAATATTTTCTATAAAAATTATCTTCTTCGTGTAATTAGGCACTTTGTTCGTAATAAAAAGCACATACGTAGAGGCCTACGTATCTGCGTACGAAACTTTATAACGAAGTCACGCCGGAATTCGAGACAGTCGAGTCTTAATATAAAGAATAATTCCCCAAAAGGACCGCAAATTGATATATATGCAATTCATTGTAGTATTGAATATCGAAGAACGAAGCTACGAGTATCAGGTTTACCACTGATATGTTTTGATATATCGAATGCATGGACTGTGCTGATGTTAAAGGCGTAAATTATGTATCAGATATAAGGAAATAATGCGGTTAAATGAAAATAAATAGGCACCTGATTACCATTATGGGATTATTGAAGTGTGTAGATTTGGGTTCATTGGCTTTACCATACGATGCTTTGTTATTTAAAAATTTCCATTTCGTATGCGAGCTTTTTTTTAGACTTCTGTTACGAAGGTTATCTCAGGGTGTTGGATGAAACGTGTTCAATATTTTAATCATAGATGCAATTTGAGTAGGCAAACAAAAAACGTTATTATGATTGGTTTCCTATCTCGTAAATTGATAGGGCTATGAATTTTTGAAACTTGAACTTATTTTTCAGATATTTGAGAGAGTAACTAAAAAATATTTGAACCATTCAAATGATGATCGTACCGCATAGGATTCAAGTGAACGATTAAAAATTGTTATTACTACAGGTTGTCTATCTTTGAAAATGAAGGGGCAAATAAAATTTTGATTTATTTTTTTTCACTTTTTCTCAACAAACAAAGAGCCCTTAGTACTTGCCAGGGATGAGACTAGGGAAGCCAATAGGGTTTAATTTCAAAAAATTCATTCAATTATTGATTTTTTAAGTGAATTTCACCCTATTGGGGGGTGCTGGGGGCCTCAGATGAGGTCTAATCGAAAAATTAAGGGTTTTATTCGTGTTCAACACCTCCGAAAACATTTCTTTTGATATATTATCTGGCTGGAATTCTTTTTTGTAATTGTTACCCAAATTTGAGGGGGAACTGTCCCTTCCCCTTGAGCGTATCCATCTTGAAAATGGTATAGTTCAAAATACCGCTAAAATGTTCTTATATGGTAATTTTTACATAATTTTCAATTAAAGCTCGCACTTACAGCGCAATTTTGAAAGTTGAACTTTTGATTCAAAAGTCAAACTTTCAACTTTTGAAAATTTTGATGAAAGTTCTCGAATCAGAATTTAACACGCTTTTGAACTGTAAAAACAGTTTTGAGCTAAGTATCATAGCGGCGGAGTTATAAGCCGCTGAAGTTAAATATGTACTACGAGAAATTGCAAAAATAAACAAAGTCCCGCCCCGGGAGGCTGGGGGCAAAGCTGTGGCATTTTTCCAAAGTTTTTGGGTATAGGTAGATTATATTAAAAAAATTTGAGTGGAATCGAATGACATGAGATTGAAAATTTTTTTTCATCGAGTTTATGGCTTATATGGAGTGACTCTTTTTTGGTGATCAAACACGTGAAAAACATAATGAAATTCTGTGACGCTGTCTTCTAGACATTTTGTCAGACTTTTTTGGGTTTGAAAAAATTTTCACACTTCCACTGACTTTTTGTACTTGGGAAATTTCAGAAGTCACGCTGACTTTCAGCCATTTTGTCAGGCTATTTTAGATTTTGTGGATTTGAAAATTTTTTTCAGATTTCAAACGATATTTTGGACTTGAAAAATTTCAGAAGTTTTGACTTTTTTGATCTTGAAAAATTTTATAAAGTGGCCAGTTGACTTTTGAACTTGAAAAAATTTTAATTGTTCCAAGACGTTTTTGGACCTGAAAATTTTTTCAGATTTTATACGACTTTTTGGACTGAAAAAATCAAAAATCATGCTGACTTGAAGATATTCTGTCAGAGATTTGACTTTTCAAACCTGAAAAAAAATTCAAAAATTACGCCGACTTTTAGACATTTTGTCCGACAGCCTTTCAAAAATTATTTTGACTGTTAGATATTTTGTCAGAGGTTAGACTATTTGAGCTTGAAAAAAAAATCAGAAATTACGCTGACTTTTAGACATTTTGTCAAACAGCCTTTCTCCTAAATTAAAAAAAAAATGTTCAAGTTTTTAAGTCGGACATTGTGTTAGACTGGATTAACCTGAATTTTTGAACTAGGGAAAAATTCAGAGATTCTGACTTTCGGGAATTGAGAAAAAGTTTACAAGGTTAGCAGCTGATTTTTCGAACTTGGAAAAATTTAAGACTTGTTGAGATTTCAAATCAAATTTAGAGAGATTACTCTGACTTTTTGGCGATGACATTTTGTCGAGAGTTTACACTTTTTGGACTTAAAAAATGCAAGAAATTTTGACTTTTAGGGCTTTTAAAAATGGAGATAATTTCAAAATTTAATTTTCAGACATTTTATCAGGCATTATAACATTTTGTTAGACTTTGCATATAAACTAGAGGCATATCCTATGTTTTATACTTTCATAGGTAGTATGGGAACAGAATCAACCAGAGGAGTCCAGGGGGAGAAGTCCCCCTGGCGAGGCCCGAAGGTCCGAGTTTTTGTTTGTCTACTCGAGTTGCATCTATGGTTAAAATATTGAACACGTTTCATTTAACACCCTTGAGAAGTTTTTTTTCGACGTTTTGGATTCGTATTAAACCTCTGTCGTATTAATTAGTGATTGGGTAGGTAATTGAAATTTACGATGGTGTAAAAATTTTCCCTATAAATTACAAACAAACCGTGTGTTTCGCTTCAGCACCCTTGAAAGTTACATCCCTCAGTTTGGTTGGTTGCTGCCTGCTAAAAGAAAACTGTCGGGAATTGTATTTTGTTTCGTGGATTATTTTTTTCATTCTTATTCGAGAGGAAAAACTTTGTAAATGTCACGTTTTTAATTTTATCATTGCTCCGGGGGATTCGTCTAAATGTATAGTTTTTTGCTCGCAGAATGGGCCAGCACAGTTCACCGGATGAATTAAGTTTTCGTCTTTGTCATCGAACCGACGACGGACGCGACGACCAAAGTTCAAAACGATGATAGATTTTTTTAGATTTTAATGACGTCACGATTCGCGAGCTTTGTCGTATGTTATTGTATCGAATCGAATGCACGATTAATACGTATGGTTAACCGATGTGGTAAATTTGTTTGTTTAGATGGATGGTGTTGGGTACGTCGGACTCGGTCGTGTATAAAATTCAAACTGAAAACTCATCCGGTCGGGATAGCGAAGTAAGTTTGTAAAATTAAGCGCGACGAGATAAATTCGATTTTGTTTTATTCTATGTGGATACCTACGAGAGTTGAATTCCTATTAAGACGTTTTGACGTAATACCAAAATACTCTATAGACGTGGGTATTACGTCGTAGTAGGTGTATAGAATATATAGGTACCTATATTTATATACGTAGTTTGGTGAACATTTTGATGTTCTGCGTCGATACTTATAAGATTATAAAAATATCCACTCGTAAACAATATCTGAACGATAATTTGAGATGTCACTAACGCTTCGCGGTAATTTGTAGATTGAGAACACCCCTCGACGCTTGGTATGGGAATTTCTCTCCATATATTGCCCTATTCTCCGCGTGTCTGTGCTTTTTCCTCTCCTAAGGCATTTGTAATTTCTTTACGTAGCGTGCACTTGCGCTTATAGACGTACGTAGGAGAAGAAGAAAAAAATGCACGTACGCGTATGGATGCAGCACGCGATAAGATTAATGGTTTGTTTATATGGCGGCCTATATAACCGGCTAAAAATCATTAAAATGTAAATACCAAATGTACCGGAGGTATTGCCGATGATGGGATTAATTTTTGTGTGGAATTCGATTGCTGATTTTTTATCTAGAGAGATGGTATAGATATTTGAATAGTGTAAAGATCAAAGATGTGGCATGGGTTTGGATGAGAGTGTATTTAAAGTTGATTTTTTGTTTTTTGTGCGGGTGAGGGAGGGAGACGGAGATCAGAAAAATTAATTTAGTGAGCGATTGGCGTATGGTGAGTATTACTGAATTGTAAAATTTGGAAAAAATCTAGTCTATAGGTAATTTGAAAAATTTTCATTATTAGAGCCAATTTATTATGTAGGTAGGGGATTTCAAAATAATGTCAAATTCTGTAAGTTGAGTATTCTAGAATTTTAATTCAGTGCATTTTTCAACCATTAATACGAAACTTAAATGAAGCAAAGGTGTTTCGTTTTGTTTTTCGTTGTTTTTTCCATCGCAAAAAAATCGATATTATTCGATAGTATCGATATTAGAGAAAAGAATATCGGCTTGAGGACGTTTTGACCTTCCACCTTCTCCTCTTGCTGCTCGTGGCTCTTTTATTGCATTACTTTCAAGAATTTTTGATTTCAGCGAAAATAAAGGCAACTTTCCGCTTTTATTTTCACAAAGTTAGGTATATTTTGTGGCGATACCTGCTATATTTACGAAAGAAATTTTGGACAGTGACTTTTCCGAAAACTTTTTCCAAAATTTCCTATTTTTCAAAGAACTTTTCCTCAAAAATTTCCTTAGGTACGAATTGTTTCAATTTCTTTTTAGAAAATATCTCACAATTTTCTTTAAAAATTTGACATCTTGTAATTTTAAGAAACTTTTCTAATCGTTTTACCTAAAAAATATATTCAAAATTTTTGCCAAAATCGTTTTAAAAAATCTTACAGTTTTTTCAAAACTCAGTTTGAAAGAATAAATCCATTTCAAAATTCTCAAAATTTTTCCATTAATAATTTTTAAATTTTTTTAAACTTGCAATTTCTCTCAAATTGAAAATTTTTATCATTTTTGTTTTTTCTAAACAGTTTCTCATTGTTTTTTTAACCATTTATGAAAAATAGTTGGAAAATGAAACTTCCTACTAATAAAGTCTAATTTTTCCAAAAACTCATTTAGAAAATTAAAAACAGGTCCTCTGGAAAATTTTAAGAAATTTTCCAACATTGAAAATTCCAAAATTTTCCTAGACATTAAAAAAAAATTGTTACCCTGGATTACTTCATGGATTTAGAAAAATTCAGAATGTGAGAGTGGTTCGTTCATTGTGAAAATGATTGGAAATAAAGTACATATGATGCATTGAAATTGCCATAAAAATCGGTGAAAATATCGTAAAAATGGCCACAAAATCATAAAAATTGTCGAAAATTTTGCACAAAATAATAAGAAAAAAATTATTGAAAAAATCATGAAAATGTTGAAATTGTTTTTTAAATTGCGTTATGCTTTTTTTTTAATTTGTAAAAATACTGTAAAAATTGTTCAAAAGTCATGAAAATTTTCAAAAATTTCGTTAAAAATTGTTGACATTGTCATAAAGTAGGTAAAAACGTCGTAGAGGGGTCACAAAATCATGAAAATTGTAAAATATCTCGTAAAAGGTGATAAAAACTCTCATCATAAATCATCTAAAATATCAAAAAAGTGACCAAAAATCAAGAAAATGTGGTAATAATCGTCAAAATTTTTACAAATATCGGTAAAAATTTTACAAAACTGATCCAAAAATCTTGAAAATTGTCAAAAATTTCGTATAAATTGTTGAAATTATAACAAAAATTGGTAAAAATATCGCAGAAATGATTAAAAAAAACGTGAATTCTATGAAAAATCTCGTAAACATTGTTCAAATTTTCATTAAAATCATATAAAGTTCTACATAGGTACCAGTGTGAAAAAAATCATAAGTAGTTGAAATTGTCAACGGTTTTACAAAAATCGGTAAAAATATTGTAAAATTGATTAAAAAATGATGAAATTCGTCGGAAATTTCATAAAAACTACTTGAGTTTTCACTACATTTTCCCAATATTACGTGATTTTTTTTTACCATTTTTACGATATTTATACACATTTTGATGGAAATTTTTAAATATTGCAACGTTTTTTATTTGCATTTCAACTACTTTTTTCACATTTCTCAACGATTTTTAAGAATTTCGGCATACGATATGCTTTTGCTATGAGTAATTTCGCGAAAAAACTGACGAAATTTCGTCACGATAACTTTTAGATATTTTGTTAGACTTTTTTGGACTTGGAATAATTTTTAGATTTCCATTGGCTTTTTGAACTTGGAAAATTTCAGAGATAATGCTGATTTTTAAACTTTTTGAACTTGAAAAATTTCAATAAAATTTCAAATACTCATATCAAGTTTTTATGGGTTTAAAAAAATCCAATAAGCAAAAGCATATCTTATGTTTTATAGTTTCATGGGTAGTATGAAAATGGCGGGATTTTTTTTTTTTAGAATATTATCGATAATGTTCGTGAAATTTTCAAAATTCTTACGACTGTACCTCAAATCAATAAACTACCAACTCGTAATCTCGAAGTAAGTAATAAGCACACGAAAACTTGAATACCTACGAAAATACAGAAAGAAAGTGGTAAAATAAAACTTTCTTAGCTAATTTCCACACTCGATATCAGCTAAGTACATAACTACATATTGTGAATTGTACTTAAGTCATTGTAGCCTTTGGCTGAAAACTAAGGCGCCGTTAATGCGTCTATTTACACATCCTCGCGAGTATCTTTAATGTTTCCGAAACATATGGCCGTCGGGCTTATCTATATCACCGGTATAAGTGTAAGTACCTTAGCTACGTATCGTATTCGTATCGATACCAAGGCGAAATAATCGTAATGTATATTTTTACGATTTTCCCAAACGAAATAAAAAGCGTCAAGAACAATGTCCAAATATGATTACACGGATTTTAACTTTACATCGATATCGCACCTATTGTCGAATCAACTTTTTATCTGGCCGTTAAAAAAGATCTCTAACGGGTTTGATTTGTATGTACCTCGTAGTATAACAAGGCCACCTGCTCGGAGTCGGAAACTCCCGTTGAGTAGGTAACAAGATAGTCGATCGTTTAAAAACCTATAAACGGACGCCGATCGCACCAAGTGGCGCATTGCGGCGTGAAATTTGTTATTATTTGTCTGATCGACTGCGCGGTGCGAGCACTTTGGTCGAGAAATTCTTACGCATAGGTATAGGTGAATTTTTTGGTACGAATCCAAAGTCTGAGCTGAGATTTGTCATCAGCGTGGAAGATTGATTGTAACGGAGGAGTTTTTACGCATACGCGAGCCATCCGCGTCCGCGTCCGTCCCATTTCGTATAATCAATCAATGTTATTTATAACGGCGGCGGCGTTGTAAATAATGGCGAATTTATTTGAATCAATCACCTGTATAGAGAGGTACATTCGGCCATGTATAAGATGTCATTTAAAATCATTAGTAATGTTTATACGCGGTACGTTGTTAAAAATAGCGAAACAATATCATCGATTTAATTAGAAAGACGGCGCGACCAGACGCAGTCGCCGGCCATGTCAATGTGTTGTGCTTATACGTCAAACAGGCCAAATGTCGGACCGAGTAAATTGACATTATTGTAAAAGTTTGCCCGAATAGCTAACCCATTTAATCATCGTATTGCCGGTGATACATACATTGTACGAACACGAATGTTAATTGGTGATTTTGTTCTGCCATGTACCGGTTCCGAATTCCGTGCTAATTTTACCCTCCCCCTGCCCGTGCCGAAATCCGAGTATTAATTATTGAGCCGGTGTTAATTCAATTCGATATTATGCAGAGTTTTTTTTTGCGTGCGAATACCTATCTCAGATAATTAATTACGAAAACAATGCGAAAATGAATTTTTTTTCGATGTCAATCAACAAAGAATGTGATTATTGAAGTGATAAAATTTTCAAGAAAATGATGTTGCATTGGATGGATGGCAGGGGTATTAGGCTAGGAATTTTATTATCGTCTCAGGCGAAGTACTTAGTTTCGTGTGTTGAATAATTAAGTTGACATTGATAACTTTTGTAAATGTAACTAAAATTCGACAAAATAGTCTGGTCAGTTTTTTAAATATTTTTAAATACTTAACGTACAATGGAATTTTGATTCACTGTATATTTTACGTAAATGGATAAGTAATCGAATGTTGAGAAAATCTACTGCATAAATCATGGAAAATTTTTTGTGAAATTAAGGAATAACGAACCTAAACTATGGGTGGGTACACCGCATGCACAAGCACATAAACTGTTCTGTGTATTTGTCTGATGAATATTGAACCACCTTCCTAGACACGTCTATCGATTCAACATAATGAAATTTCTAAATTTCAAAAAGTCATCTGCCTTGCGAATTACCCGAATTTACTCATTTTACGTTGAATTAAAGGTCATCACATTGAAACTTGCCATTAAAATTATTGAAAACGTTGTAAAAATGGACAAAAAATCATGAAAATCGTTGAAAATCCTCTAAAAGTTATCTAGATTGTCATAAAAATATCGTACAGTTGATCAAAAAATTACGAATTTATGACAGAAATTGTAAAAAATTTTGAAATTTTTGTAAAAAGTTCCGGTCATTTACATACTACCCATGAAACTATAAATAAAACATAGGATATGCTTTTGCTGATTAAAATTTTTCCAATTCCAAAACGTTTGACATGATGTCTATAAATCAATGAAAATCTGAAAATTTTTCCAAGTTCAAATAAGTCTGACATAATGTTTAAAAGTCAATGGAAATTTAAAAATTCTTCCAAGTACATACAAAAAAGTCTGACAAAATGTGTCAAAGGCAAT
>FIZU01004401.1:0-39109 GCA_900064475.1 Pseudococcus longispinus
AGAATTTTTTAATATGGTGGAAGACCTTCAAAAATGCAAAAAATCGATTTTTTCCGACATTTTTCAGCCTTAAAGCGGTCATTTTTATGCGAAATTTTTTTTTCTTGCAAAATATCATAAAGGACACCTAAAAACACCATTTGCCTGAATTTAAACCAAATTCGTTTATTTCTTCCATATTTCAATTTTTATTTAAAATACCCGCGATGACGCCATTTTGGGAACTCACAACCCCCTCTGAGGTGACGTGGTGGTCTGAAATTCATGTCTGGACATGTTTTAACTCGATATTTGTCATAAAATGCAATTTCAGCTAATTCAAAAATTTTTCATTTTTTTTTTCATTTTGCCTTACAGTAAGTATGTCTACACAATTTTTTGTAAAAAATATTAATTTGTAAGAATTGGTAAAAAAAATTAAAAACCCTTGATTTTGCTGAAATTGTAGTATACGACAAATATCGAGTTGAAACATGCTCAGACATGAATTTTAGGCCCTCAGGTCACCTGCGAGGGGGTCAAGGATTCCCAAAATGGCGTCATTTAGGTATTTAAAAATTTTTAATTAAATTGAAAAAAAATTGAAAAATGAAAAAATTTGGTTCAAATTCAAGTGAATGATGAGTATAGGTGTTATTGATGATATATTACAAGAAAAAAAATTTTTGCCCAAAAATGATCGCTTTAAGGAGGAAAAATGGTGGGAAAATAGATTTTTTGCATTTTTGAAGGTCTTCTACGTTCTACCATATTAAAAAATGCTGAAAAAAAAATGTTGTACAAATAGGTAGGTATATTACATAATATATATCAAGATTTGTTTAGCAGGTCTGGAACCACGTGTAGATATTACACATTGAAGTCTTAAAACTCCGATTTCAGCACGAAAGAAGATTCGAAAAAAATTGAAAAAATTTCCGAAGATAACCCTTGGTATAGTCCATCATCCCAGCGAGTTTTTAAAAAAACCGGTTGGGAATTTCAGAATACAGAAATTTATAAGGAAAATCGGAATTTCGGGCGATATGAGTGGTTAGGGGTGAGGTAGGGGGCTAAAAATTTTACCAGCGAGTTTTTAGACCATAAGGACCAACTTCCACTAGAATAGAAAGTTCGAAAATCCCAGCCAAGGGCCGATTCACCATTTTTACCCGGCTGGCGGCTATGCTCTTTATAGATGAAATATTTTACCATCGTGATTTCCTTTCCAGGAATGTGTCACTCGGTATGAGAAATTTGTCAAGGAACACGAAACCTTTGAACACGATTATAACAATTTCTTACAAAAATGTAATAAATTAAAAGAAGAAGTTGAACAAAACAGCAAACCGGTTGGAAATGTTAGTTCACTAAAGGTTGGTTTATCTGGTTTATCACTTCTAGCTTTTAATATGTAAATAAATAAATAAAATTCTTATCACTACTTATCACACGAATATAAAAATCGAATATTCTTAAAATTAGGAAAAGCAAAAGAAATTGAACGAGTTATTAGATTCAAAGACGAATGAAAACGTGCAATTCGAATTAATTAACGAACAAGGAGAGAAACTCTACGCTCACACTTCACCAGACGGCAGAGAACTAATCCGGAAAAATCTGAGGTAAATTTAACTACATACAACTTTCTAAACAATTTCGATTTAAATAATTAAGAAGAATTATATTGGTTCGAGTATTTACAAAATCCGCTGAAAACGCCGCATTTTGGTTTCACATAAAAAGGTTTTATTCATCGGCCATATTTTCTACACGAAAAGTTCGTTTTATTTTTTGTAATATGCTGTTAATGTACGTATTCATCATGTATATTCTGGTCTTAGTAAAACTCGGAGGTAATTTTGAAATTTTCAACGGTGTTATGACTTCGTCTTCGATTTTAAATTCGTTTTTCAAAATCAATATGATGCGCGACATGTTATCTAGAACGTAGATTCCGCAATCCGTGTTGTTAGTTTGTTGTTCGCAGTCAACGTCGAATATTTGCCAAACCTCGAAGTAATCGCTTAACTTCTTGGATAACTCGAGAGCAATCTTGTAATTCATGCCTTTCAGAGAGTCGTAGTGGCAAAAAGCCTCCATTTCTTTACTCAGCAACAAGAGTGACCAATGAGTGCCTCGGCTTCCGTTACTCGTATCGTTAATGACGAAAAAGATATTATCGTATTTTTTAGCTTCGATAGGTTCTAGAAAAGAGACGATTTCGTTATCCTGCGAAAACTGTATGCACTGGGTAATGCACGGATTTACGAATAAGATGTCCGAATGTTTTTCTTGGCAGGCTTCCATAACGGTTGTGATAACGTCGTCGTCTAGAAGCTCGCCCATGGCTACGTTATTTATGTCGTGCAAATCGTGCAGTATATTAATTATAACGTAATCTACGTACGCTTCTTTTTCAGCTCTGTTCAAGGGTTCCGGCAAACGTATGAATTGCTGGTCCAAACTAATAACTTGATCTTTGATGGTGTCTCGTTTCACTTCTTGTATTCGCATAGCTGCTTTTTTAGATTCCACTTCCAAACAGACGTGTTTGTATTGGTCGCGCATGTCCTCGAGTTTATGCTCCATTTGTTGATCGATATGTTGGAGTCGTTCTTTAGCCATGATTTCTTGATTTTTAACGCTCGGATACACGGTTCGCTGATAGGTTTCGAAAAGCTCTTGCATGTTGCATCCGTCGTCTAAAGAATACGCTTGGTCGGCATTTACGTGAAATAGTTGTTTTTGGGTGTCTTCGAACGGTTCGCCGTTTGGGGCGTCTTTCTCGAGTAATTCAGCTTCGGAGACGTCACATGTTATCAAAGGTGCATGAACTGTTCTGAGATCGCTTTGCGATGGCATATTATTCTGGTATATTGATGGAATACTATTGGCCGATGTTTTATTCCGGTTATCTAATTGTTTCTCGTTATCTCTGCTTCTGAATGGAGATAAATAAGAATTCTTTACCATTTCAGAAACACATTCCATTAAACAGTTAAACGATTGCATTAATATCAGCGACATCAGTGTCAGCTGGTGACCTTTTTAGCGACGTAGTTGATAGCTTACAATACCCACGAATTAAACTCAGTACTCATCTACCATCGTTTTATTTTACCTATTTGCTTAGTAACGTGGAAAAATTCCATTACCTCGTATGCGGTTTCCATCTTCGAGTATTTTTTCCCCAAACGAGGATGTTTTGATGGTTTAGCAACGTATAAACCGGATGTAAATATATGTTTTGTTGATGTTCATTTTAGGAAATTACGATCGATTTGGGATGAGCTAAGTGACGATTTACAAAGAGAAATAGGCGTAGCTGACCAATGCCTTTTGAAATTAGCCGAGTTCAATGTTGCTCAAGATGAACTAACTGCTTGGCTAAGTGGTGTAGAGAATTCTATCAATCAAGGCTCAGAGTTATGTTCGACTTTGCAAGAAAAACTCGCCCAATTTCAGGTATAGACTGGAAAAATGATTATTACATTGGTGATATTTTTTGACCACTTCACTTACCTGTTATTTTACTTGTAGAATCATGTCAATAAACACCAAGAAACGATTAATCAGAAGAATACGATCGCCAATGTATCCAAATTGGTATCTCAGCTCTCAGAGCACACGAATGATTCTACCTTGGGTGATTATTCGCCTTCCATCGAGAAGCAGTACGCCAATATTGTTGCGAAATCGGAGGTATATAGTTTTTTTTTGAATTTTAGTTCGATTTCCATGTTTTAAATTAAATTTTTTCATGTAACGTAGGAATTGAAAAATACTAAGGAACGAAATGTTAAAATCCATAAAGATTTTAAAGCAGCTTGTGATAAAATGCAAGATAAGTTGAAAACCGAAGCCGAGCATTTGAAACAAAATGAAGCTGTAAATGGTGAGAAATCGGACGTCGAAAAGAGATTGAAAAACGTCGAGGTGATTTGAAGTTTGAATAAATAATTAAATATTTTATTTTCATATCGAATTAATTTCTTTGTTTACTTTCAGTCGTTACAAAAATTCGAACCCGAAGGAAAAGAAATGTTCAAAAATCTGAAAGAATTGTTCGAAGCTACTTACAAAACTACTGCTAAGAAAGGCATACCTGCTTTGGAAAAGGAATTATTCGACTGTAATGCTGCTCTCAATAAGCATCTGAATAATTTAGGTAGAAAAATGTCGAATTTAATTTTTTCATATCATTAGACTTGTTCAAAATTGTACAATTTTCAATTTTTTTCAGATCAAGCTCAAGATAAACTCAACGAAGCATTAAATCTATGGATTAAATTCGAAAGAGAACAAGAAAACGTTTCGAACTGGATTCAAGAAAATGAAATCGTGTTCAAAAATCAACAACTGAAAAATACCCTGAATGAAAAATTGGATCAGTTAACCGAATTCAAAGAAATCGACAGTGCTATCAAAGGAAAAGAAAAAGATATCGATGCATTCGTCGATACTGGTCATCTTCTGTTGCAAACCTGTTCGGCAGATCATGTTAAATCAGCTCTGTCGCAGATTAGCAACAGGTACGATGCATAATTTCAGTGATCCTTGTTTCAATTTTCTTCTTTCTCATCTTTTATGTATTTTTGTAGATATCAGGCGTTGACGAATCAATGTAAAGATACAATCGACAAATGGGAAACCATTTGCGATGAACATCGTACCTATTCGACAAAACGTACCGAAATTTCCAAATTATTGGATAACTTGGAAAAACAGTTTTCTGATTTGCAAAACGAAACCGATTCGGATGTTTCGAAAAAAGTTAAAAAATTACAACACATTATCGCCGAACGTGATCAAAATGCGAATAAAGTATCCGAATTTTTACTAAGTGGCGAATCGTTATTCCCCGATACTGCAGCCAGTGGACGTGAGGATATTCGTAATGAGTTGAAGGATATCAAAGAAAGGTTAATTGATTTATAATTTTTTCTATTTTGTATCGAGCTTTTTCTTCAACATGTTCTTTGTTTCTTCAGATGGGATGCGCTTTGTGATAAATTAAAAACATTCGATAAATCACTCGGAGCTTTGAATATTCAATGGAATGTCTACCAAGAACTCTCCTCCCAATTGTTGAACTGGCTGCAACAAATGGAAAAGAATGTTCAACAAGATCGTGCTACAAATTGGACCACGTTACAAGAATTACGCTCGAAATTGTTCAAAGAAAAAGTAAATTTTTCATCTATTCAGAAATTACTAAGGTATCTTGTTTTCCAACAGATTTTTTTTCAATTTTTGATTTTTCTGACAGACAATGCTTCAAGAATCCTCTTCTCGTAAACGTACCATTGAAAATTTCAAAGAGAAAGCTGACAGCGTCGCTCAAGTCGTCGATTCGAAAAATATCAACCAAAGTGCCCAAGATGTCGTCACTCGTTACGATCTTCTGATTTCAAATTTGACCGAAATTGTCAATACTAACGAAAAGTGTCTAGAAAATGTCCAACAATTTTTAGACAACTTAAAACAATTTAGGGATAATTTGAAGCAACTTTGGGAGACCTTGTCGAGTTACACAGGTCTGTTTTCTTTTCTAATTTATCGTCAAGTGAGAGAAATCCGAGATTAATATGCATCGTATTTTTTTACAGATTATACGGGTAACAAAGAGATGCTTCAAAAAAGATTGGAAAAATTGAACAGTATAAAAGAAACTTTCCCTGAACACGAGGAAAAGCTGAGCACGATTGAAACTGAAGTTGACGCAGTTGCCACTAATCTGCCTGTTCATTATAAAGAATCCATGGTTCGAGATTTAGCCAACGTTAGGTACTTGGAATATGCATTTTGATTGATGTCCCATTTTTGAAATTTCATTCTAATGTGTGATTTGTTAACGAAGATTTGATTACGAAAAATTCGTGACCGCGTTGAACGAGCTTGAACAAGGATTGCAGAAACAGCTGAATCAGTGGTATCAATACGAATTATCATTGCAACAGGTGGTTTCTTGGTTAAACGAGGTAGAAGCTTCGCTAAGAAATTACACCGAACAGAACACCTTGGAAGAAAAACAAGAACAGCTTAACAATTACATGGTTAGTTTGATTTATTAGTGATCAATAAGCGCAGAGAGGATGAAAAAATATTATATTACCTCACAAAAAAAAATTAACCATTATTTCGCATATAATTAGGATCAGCAGAAAATGGTAGAAGGAAAAACGAACGCTATTAGTGAAATAATTACAATGGTAGACCATTTAGAACAAGTAAGAAGGGAGTTTGATGTTGAGTTTTTTTTTTGTGTGTGCTTCTGAGTATTGATTTTTCAAGTTTATTATGAAATTTAACCTTTTTTTCCGTTATACTTCATTTCATTAGTAATTTCCAGTTTAAAAATTCATATCAACGTTAATCTCATTCGATTGTTTCTTTAACGATGTATTTTTAGAATATTTGAATTAATATTTTAGTAGTCGTGTGATCTAGCCGTAACTCGAAAGTTTTCCTTCTTTAACCGTGTTTATTTGGTTTAGTCATTGGTTGTGAACGCTACACAAAATGAACCTGTATTGGAAAAGCTGAAAGATGATGCTAGCGAATTATCAGACTACGATGAACGCCTGTCGAATAACGTTCAACACGTTTCATCTAGATTCCAAACAATTCAAAGGATGTTAAAGGTAAAAATGAAAACTTACAGCTGATCGCTGATATCTTCATCCAATCGTCTTACTAATGAATATTTTCAATTTTTAGGATCTGTTGAAAAAATGTCAACAATCCGTTAACGATCATAAAGCATACGCGAACAAACACACCGAATTCAATGATTGGATTACTCAGGCCGAAGATAAACTCAACAAATATCTGAACGCGCTTTCTTCCTTGGCTGTTCAATCCGAATGGACCGATAGTTTAAATAACTTGAAAACCTTGATTGGAGAAAGACCTCAAGCTGTTTCACTTCTCAACGCTGTCGTAGAATCGGGTGAAAAATTATACAACACAACCGCATCCGATGGTCGAGAAATCATCAGAAGTCAATTAGAGGAAGCTCAAAATCGTATTGATAAATTATTCGATCGTGCTACAGCCACCGAGCGCGATGTGCAATCTAAATTATCGAGGTATGTAGACGTTTTGTTGTAAAATACAATCCCAGTGCTCGAATTAAAATACTTGGATTTCAGTTGGAGCGGTTTCGAACAATGTTTACTCGATCTTCAAACATGGCTCAAAGAAATCGAAGCTAATTTAGCCAACGAACCGCAGCTTAAATCGACTCTGGATGAAAAACGCGCTCAGTTGCAGAAATACAGAGGATTGTTGAACGATGTCAATCAACATAATCAAGGATTTGTTAAACTTAGATCTATGTACGATGAGTTACCTCAGAAAGACGATGATATCAAAGATACTTTGGAATCTGTTATTTCGAAATACGATGATATTGTCAAAAAAACTAAAGTAAGTTCAGAGTTTACAAATAACGAACTTCTTAAAATGAAACGTTAAAATATTATTTTTCATCTTAGGATTTAGTTGATCAATACGAGAGAATTGTAGATGAACACCAACTGTATTGCAAAGCTGTAATGGAAACGCAAGAGTGGTTAGACGCAACGAATAATACCGTAATATTATGGAGCGACCTGGACTCTGAAAGAGTCTCAGTTGAAAATAATTTAGAAAAACTGAAAGTAAATACGAATTAGATTTATAACTTATAGTTCTCTTGAAGATATACCCCTATTTACATATTTCTTTTGCATCTGTGGCAGAATCTGGAGCACAAATTACCAGAGGAGAAGTTTAGAATTGAAGAAATTCGTAATCTTGGTGAGAAAGTTTTGCCAGGAACTAGCGACGAAGGTAAAACTAATATCACCAAGCAAATAGATACTTCTCAACAAGACTGGGAAATATTATCAACGTCTGTGAGGTAAATGGGACCATTTTCGAGACTGGATTTATTTTCTCATTATTAAACATACCATTACCTAATCCTATTTTGTTAATTTTTAGGAATGCAATTACCACTTTGCAAACCAAACTGCAGCATTGGGGCGAATACGAGAATTTGAGGGATGAATGTATGTCTTGGTTGAGAGACACCGATTCAATCGTTCATGCTATCGATTTGAAAGCAACTCTCGATGAAAAACGCGAACAGTCCGATTTACTAAAGGTATAAATTCATAAATCAGCATGATTTTTTTGATTTCGTAAATTTTACTAATCTTCTTACGTCAATTTTTTTCATCCGCAGAAATTACAAGGTGAAGTTAGAGCTAAAGAAATCGAAATAGACTCGCTGATGGAAAAATCCCAACATCTGTACAAAAGTTCTTCAATACCACGTTCGTTCTCAGTCACTGAAATTGGTCAGAAATACCATCAACTGTCAGCCAATGTCAAAGTACAAATTATTCCCTATATAATGCTAGAATTTTTGAAAAAAATCGATATTTAATCGAATACTATACTTTTATAGGATCTGAATAACCGTTGGCAACAATACTTGACCGATCATTTGGAATACGACAAACAAATAAACGAAAATGTAAGCTGGCTGGATGGTATAAGAAATAAATTGGAGTATTGTTCGGATTTGAGTGCTTCATCTCAAGATGATTTGGAACGTAAATTAGAAACTATCCAAGTATGTAAAAAGTGAAACCAATTTTTGATGGGATTTAATTTTTTGATCGAAAATTATAATTATTCAATTGTTCTAGGATTTAATCATGTACAAAGAAGAAGGATACGGTAGAATGCAACGTTGTAATGAACAAGCTCACACTGTTCTCGCAAATACTGCTCCTTCCGGTCACGACGCCATCAACTCGAGTTTACAAAAATTACAAGAGGATTGGAATATGTTAGCAGCCAAAATGATCGAAACGAAGGTAAATATTAAACTGATTATTGTTCTATATTTCAAAAATATTTCGTGTGTTTAATTTTTGATTTGAAATCTCAGAGAATACTCGATGATTCGATTTTAAAATGGTTCGATTTCTTGGAACAAGTTCAACAACTTCATTCTGTTGTCGCATTATTGGAAAAATCGATCCCCGAATTAAGTCAATTCCAATCCACGTTACCGGAAAAACGATCTCAATTAGATCAAATTAAAGTACGTGTTGTTTTTTTCAATTTAGGTTATTTAAATCCAATATAAATTTCTAGCTAATAATTTTTTTTAACTAGAAATTGGATGAAAAAACACGATCGGAAACTCTGGAAGTAGACACATTAAAAGCTAAAGCTGACGAAATGCTGGCCAGTGGACAACAATTTCACGCCGCCAATCAAGCTAAAGAAATACTCGATAAATTGGATAATTTACAAGATCAATTGAAAGTACGCACGCCAATAATATTTCTCATTACATTTTTAATTCATTTACTAAAAATTTCTTGAAATTTTAGAAATTGGTTTCGGAACGCCAAGAGCAATGTAAAGATCACAAAATGTACAAAGATTCAACCGAATCGTTACAAATTTGGCTAAACCACGCTAAGCAAAAAATACCTTCTATGAAAGAACGTTCTCTCAGTGATAAGTTGGCCCTTGAGAATGTCTTAACTCCATTGGAGAATATATTGAACACCAGGGCTCAAGGCGAAGCTTTATGGGAAAATGTCAAATACAAAAGTGAAATTGTTCTTCCTAATACGTCAGATGAAGGCAAAAAAATGATCAAAAAAGAAGTTTCTGATATAACCCACAATTTTAATTCTTTCTTCCAAGGTAAGTGAATTCACTTCTCCATGGAGGCAACGAATTGAACCATATTACAATTGGTGATTTTTTCTCAGATGTACATAACCAGAAAGCTCAACTTGAAGAAATTATTATCCAATGGAGAGCATATAAAGAAGAATATGAACGACTTTCGGATTGGTTACAACAAATCGAAGATGCGATTAAACTGCATAAAACTACTCTATTTTCCAACGTGTCTGAAAAAGAGAACCAAGTAGCTGAAGTTCAGGTACATCAAGTTAGAAATATTCTGTTGTGGTTTTCGAACTGGAAAATATTGAAATGAATTTTTCTCGGTCCTTAGAAATTTTACAAGGAGCTCGAAAATGGCCATTCGCAGATTGAAAAATTCAACGGTACTGCTGCCGTGTTATTGGCTTCTCATTTGGATACTTATGTTAATAATCAGCTGCGTCATTTAAATTCGAGATACCAGGTAAATTATTATATCTCTCAATTGATGTATGTATCATGATGAAATTTCCATTACTAACGAATTAATCGTTTCCAGGTTCAAATGAATCTGGCCAAAGACGTCCTCAAAAAAGTAGAAACCAACTACGAACAACATAAAGAATTCGAATCGTTGCTTTCTCGAGCTAGAGTATGGATCGAAGCAGCTAAACAAACGGTTAAAGAATGTAGCGAAGTGCCTTCTAGCAGTACTCACGAAGTATTGCAAGAGAAATTGGATCAAATTCAAGTACGAATCTGGTACAATTTACCAAAAAAGAGTTCTTTGTTCCAAATAATTGAATTTTATCTTTTGACAGGTATTATTACGTGAACGCGATGATACTCAAAACCTAATCCATTCTACTGTGAATAGCGGTGAGAAAGTCTTACGTAACACTAGAGCTGACGGAAGAGATATTATAAATGAACATCTGAAAGAAATACAAGCCGACTGGGATCGACTTAATCGTAAAATCTCTACCGCCAAAGTTCAATTGGAAACTAACCTTTTACAATGGGCCGATTATAGCTCGTCTTATTCTCAACTTCAGCAACTTCTTTCTGAAAGGGAAAATAAACTACAACAAGTTTGCGAACAAAAGGTAGTCAAATTATATTTCACCTCAGCATGGGTATTTTTCTGTTTGAAAATTGATGCTAATTCGAATTCACTTTTAGATCTCGAAAGCTAAAGTGAAAGACGTAGAATCTGGTATTGTGAGCAGTTTCCGTTTGGGTAAAAAGAAAGACACGTTGCGTGAAACTAACAACATTGTTCGAGACATCGCCAGCATCGAGCCGATGATTCATTCTGTCACTGTAAAAGCTGGCGATTTACAACAAGCCGTTCCTGTATCAGAAATATCCACAAAATACGAAACCCTCTCTAAACAAGCTCAAGAATTTTACCAAAAACAGAAAGAAGCTATCGAAAGTCATCAACAGTTCATCGACGCAGCTCTCGTATTCACTCAGTGGTTACGAAACGCTCGCGATCGTTTGAGTAAAATTTCCGATACAACCGGAGACAAAGAAGCTTTGAGTGGAAGGATGACTCAACTCACGGTAAGTACTCGTTACCAGGTAGATCGAAAAGTTCGATTAGTTTTAATTATTTTTTCGGTGTTTTAGATTTTACAAGGTGAATTACCCGAAGCTCAGAAAAAATTAGAAACTGCTCTTAGATTCGGAGAAGTCGCTTGCACTAAAGCTGATGCTCATGATAAAGAAGAACTCGAAGAGGAAGTAGCATTATTGCAAGAAGAATACGATAACTATACCGAAGCATTGACTCAGATGAAAACATCCCTCGAAGTATAGATTTTCGATTATAAATGACTATTAATCAATAGATTTGTAGTCTTGACATGTATAATTTTTCGTAGGTTGGTATTGCCAAATGGTCTGAATTCGAAGATTATCAAAAACGAGCCAATAATTGGCTAATTGAAGCCGAAAAATTAGTGCAATCGTTCAATAAATTGAAATCCAACTTGGAAGAGAAGAAAACCGTTTTGGAACAATTTCAAGTCCATTTGGAGGCTTTGTTCGATTGGCAAAAAGAACTAGACGAATTAAATGTTAAAGCTCAGGTATTTTTTTTACCCGAAGATGATCAAGTATCTTAAGACATTGCACAAAAATTGACAATATATTTTTTGTAGGAACTTTTGAATATATGTTCGGATGCCCGAGTATCTAGCCTGGTTACCCAAATGTCGACCAAATACAACGCTCTACTTTCAATGGCTAAAGAAACAATGCGCAAATTGGAACTTCATTATCAAGAGCATCAACAACTAAATTCCTTATATCAAGAATGTCTCGATTTTGTTGCTCGAACTAAAGAAAAGGTTCGTTGATTTTAGATTCAAATTTATTTCGTTTTTGTTTTTTTTACAAATTTTAATTCAATTTAAAACATAATTATAGATCACCGAATGCGAAGAATTACCAAACACGTTGACTGAAATCAATAATAAATTACAAATGCTCAAAACAATCAAGAACACGTTAGAACAAGGGCAAAACCGGTTACGTTATGCTTTGGAACTCAAAGAAAAAGTCATTCTTAGTACCGAGCCAACCGGAGCTACGAAAATTGTCGACGATATCGAATCATTGAAAGGAGAATTCGACAAATTAATGAACGATGTTCAGGTACAAAACAAATCAGATCACTCTTGACCATAATTTGTACTAGTTTAATTTTGAATTATTTTGAATATCTTAGGATCTCAGACAAAAATTGACAAATCGTGCCACCCAACTTGAAGAAGTCAACAAAGTATACATTTTATTATCTGATTGGTTGAAAGATGTCGAACAAAATATTAAAAGGGATCAAGGCGAAGGACCATTCAGCGATTTTAGTGAAAAGAAAACTGCCTACGATAAATTCAAGTTGATTTATACAGATATTCAACAACACGCTGATATGGTAATAATCTAAAATTTTTCTCTGGAAAATTATTTTCTGTGTGGGTTTGTTCTAATGACCAATTGAAATTTTGTAGATTGATCGCTTAAAAGGATTCGTTGCCGATGACAGCTCTTTGTCGAATAAAGATCTCCAAGAAATCTTCGAACATTATGATGCTGTCGAAAAACAAGTATGATTTGTCTTTTTCCTATATTTCATTCGCTCGTTCGAAAAATTCATTCATTGGTTTCTGTTTAGGTGAAAGACATCATCGATAAATTAAACAAAAGCGTCAAAGACCACGAATCTTATCGCGAGCTTCATGACAAAGCTTTGGAATGGATTAAAGATATGAAAATCCAAGCTCAATCGTACACAGACTCTCATGGCAAAAAGGAAGACGTCTTGGAAAAATCTGAGAGATTATCCAAGCTCAAAGAAAAACTTCCTCTAGGTAAATATGATTTCTCCTATCAAATTTCAATATTGACTTGATTACCTAAACATGTTATTTTTATTTAGGTAACGATTTAATCGAAAAAGCCAAACAACTTAGTATCGCTGTGATTGAGAACACAGACTCCGAAGGCAGTCATAAAATAAGACAAGATATCGAAAACCTAGAAAACGAAAGAGACGACATAGCCAAACTTATCGAAGACAGTGAAGATATATTATCGAAATGTATCGTAGCCTGGGATAACTTCTTCACCGTATTCAAGGCATTGACCAGTTGGCAAAATAGTACTTTGAAAAAAGTCGACGACATAAGCAACCGAGACATGAAAGCTTGCACGACGAAAGATTTAGATGAGTGTATTGCTTTAATGGATGAAGTTAGCGATCAAAAAGTACCTGTCGAAGAATTAGCTGACAGATGTGAAACGTTGATGGAGCTTTCAGCTTATACTCCTGTCAGAGACGATACATTGAATGTTCAAACAACCTACACCACTTTGTTAACCAACGTTCAAAGGTATCTCAGTATTTTAAAAGTTTGACTTGAAAATATTCATAGAGTGGTTTTAAATTGTTGATTTTTTCTTTTAGCCTTGTATCGAAAATTGAGAAGAATATTTCGGATCACAGCGAATTCACGAAAGCTAAAGAAAGCTTACAAGACTGGATCAAACAAACGCGAAAGGATATTCAAAATTGTGTCGGTGAAGGAGATCTACCTTTGATTAATGATAAGATAAAATCTCTCAGTGCGGTGTCACAACGAATTCCCGAAGGTAAAAATTATTCGAACGATTAATTTAAAAAAAATACTCTTATTAACTCAATGATTTATCTACAGGTGAACAACTATGGAATTCGATTCAAGAAATATTTACGAAAGCGTTGAACGCCACTCCGGCCAATCATCAAAGCTCATTACGAGACGTCATGACCGAACTTCGTAACGATTGGAATTTATTGAACAACGAGCTGAGCTCAATTTCTAGTCATCTAAAGGTATCTCAAACTCGATGGGAAGATTACAACGACTCTGTTGATAAATTCAAAAAATGGCTCAACAACACGAAAGAAAATGTTAAAGAACAAGAACCCAAATCGGAACTATCAGAGATGAAAACTCAGTTGGAAAAGTAAGTTATTCGTCGTGTGGCTGCCATTTTCACTAGACAAATTTTTAATTATTTTTATTTTTTCAGATTAAAATCAACTCACGATGACATTTTGAGTAAACGCACCGACGTCGATCATTTACTCAAAGAAAGCGAGGTCTTATCTTCATGGGCTAAAAATGACAACTCTAAGAAAGAAGCCGAAAGTCTCGAGAAAAAATGGAAACAATTATTAGACGAGTGTTTCAAGATCGAGCATCAATTAGAATTGGAAATACTCGATTGTTCCAATTATCACCAATCTTTACAAGATTTGGAAAAATGGGTATTACAAATGTCTTTCCAATTGATGGCTCATAATTCGTTGTACATCACGAATAAGGCTCAAACCGAAGAACAAATCTCTCAACATAACGAATTATTGCAAGAAATCTTAAGGTAATTATTCATATTTTAAATGAGATTGACCTACACCTAAGTTATTGACAATTGAAAATATTTTCTTTTTAGTTACCAAAAAGTTATCGATGGTGTAAAAGAAAAAGGAAATCAACAGATTGATCGTTATGAATCAATCAACCCTGCGATTCGAGATACCATCGAACAACAGCTCGGCAATGTTCAAGACAGTTACGACTCGTTGATTAAGACAGCTCACCAGATCAAGGCTCGTTTGGAAAATTCTTTGTTGAAATTCCAAGAATACGAAGATACCTTGGACAGTATTTGGAAGAACTTGGATGAACTAGAGACATCGATTAATATCGATATCGACGTTCCAACGGATTTAGGAAAAGCTAAAATATTATTGGAATCAATGCGAGTAAGCATTTTTTTCTGGATTTCATTACTTCTTGAAATAAATTCGAGTAATTTCATTCACCTCGAACTTTTTTCAGTTGCTTCATAATAAATTACAAGCAGAAAAGACTCGATTGGCCCACGCTGTCCAGAATTGCGAAGCAGCGATAGCTTGCGTTTCTCGACCTGGCAGCCCTACCGGAGCTCTGCATCCTCCTGTTTTCGATAAAGAAATCACCGTTCGATTGAGGCTCGAAGATAACATCGATCAGGTATTAATTGAAACTTTTAAGATTTGGGTTAACGTTTGAAAATTTGCATACGAAATATTAGTTGGTGACGTCTTGTGTGTTTCACACGTTGTTATTTGAATGATTAGTTGATGTGTATCGTCTAACTCACAGTAGTTATTAATTTTTGGTTAATTTATTTATTCCATTTACATATTAACAATTTCCGATGTGGGAAATAATTTTTTTTGCACTGTGGTTTGTATTTAATGTGTTCTTGCTTGCTATAACTAGCCTCCTCTTGGAAATATGTTGTTGATTGAACCTTCCCAAAGAATTATGAAATTACTAAACGATGCTGAGTCTACCGGTATTGTCGAGAAACTTAATAACTATTCGACTCCTGTAAGTAGCGTGAATGTTTCGCTTGATATTTAACTTATTTCATAGTTCCATACTAACGAGCGTGCGTTTATTTAAAATCATTATTTAATTTAATATTTGAAGAATATTTGGTATTTTGCATGTCTGATTTGTAAATAAACCATGGTCTCGTATGGAATAATAAATCGATGAAGCATTGTTCCTCACTAAAAATTTGTTTATTTAGGTTCAAAATCATCTATCGATGCTGACGAAAACAGTGGCTCAGTTGGAAGAAGCGGAAAAACAAAAAGACGAACTATTAGATTGGATGAAAGAACAAACCACCATTGTAGCCGAATGGAAATCGAAACCTGTGAAGTTGCGTGTAGAAGCCAACTCCGCCGAATTATCGAATATTCAATCAATCATTCCTTTGATCGATGATAAACGTAAAGAAATTCCTGATTTGCCAGACGATGATGAATTATCTAAACAATTGGATTCTTTGGAAGAATTCGTACGTTTTATAGTTTTTTATTAATTTTAATCTAGACGAGTTTTGATTCGATTAACGTTTTTTTGTATCTAGATCAATGATACATTAACGAAAAAACGAAACGAAATCAAAGATATCGAAGAATTCAACTTATGTATGGCTCATCTGCATCATTACTACGATGAAACGATAAAAAAAATCGACGCCACAAATATGGGATGTGGTTTAACGTGCAAACAAAAACTAAATACGTTGAAAGATATTCAAGATAGTTTCGAAGATGAAAGCTCAAAGAAAATGGCCGATGTTACTTCGTCTTCTGATCGTATTTCTAAACATGTTAATAATTTCGATGTGAAACAAATCGAAGATCAAGTGAGTTCTAATAAATTTAAATTTTTATTCTTTATAAATTTGTATGAAGCCATTTAAACTCATTATTGTGTGTTTTCAAACAGACTAAATCATTACAACGTCGCCATAAAGATATCCTAAAACGTTTGGAAAGAAAATTGAATGGTTTAGAATCAACGATCAAAATCTACGATGTTATTACCCAAGAAATCGCCGAAACCCGTAATTGGATCAAGGAAAAAATGGCAGCTCTTCAAAATCCTGCCTTGCTTGGTTATGAATTGTCTACTACGGAGAAATATATACAAAGTTTGAAGGTATTTTGCTTTTTACTTTTTAAGTGAATTTATTATTTCGTTTCTTTATATTAATTAATTATCAATTTCAGTCTATGATGAAAGAAAAGAATAGCAAGCAGGTGCTTTTGAATTCACTCGTGAAAAAATCAAATTCACTTCAGTCTCAGCTGGAACCAGCAGAATTCGAGGTTTTGGAAACCAAAGAGTTGAAATTACTCGAATCTGAATTGAACGAACTGAATGACAGTACGTTTGGGGAAAATTATTTCATTAGTTAAAATGTTTCACAAGAAATTTTATGAAAATTAATTTACAGAAATTTCCGCCGAGATAACGAACGCTGAGAAATATAAAAATGCCCGAAAAGAATTCGAAGACTTGTTGGCATTCTGTCAGACTTGGTTGAAAGAAAAATCTGGCGATGGATTTATTCTGAAACACGAACCTCTTACGTCTTCAGCTGTTCAACAAGCTTTGCAAACTTTAAAGGTTTGCTTAATGATAACTACTTTGTTGTAGGAAAACTTGACTTGGTTATGTAAACACCGTTATTTTTTTGCCAATTTTTAGAACTATGAATCAACTTTTGTATCGTTTGAAACTGAAGAACTAAATCAATTACAAAGTCAGACCAACTCTTTGCTCAAAGATTGCGATAAAGAAGATGCCGAAAAATTGAAATCTTTGGTCGAAGGTGAATATTAAATTGAGAGGTATTTTTTTCTCAATTTGGATGGGACAAAACACCAACATTTTTTTCTTTTTTTTCAGATGTGACCGAAGGCTACGAAAAGTTATCTAATAAGCTCGCACCACAGCTCGAAAAACTCGGCGATTTAATTATTAATCGTCAAGGTTTCGAAGCCGAAGTGGAAAGTGTCACTAATTGGCTCGGAAATACTGAAAATTTACTCAACACCGAATTGAAGACTACTTCGTTGAATGCAATTCAAGAACAACTAGACCAGGTACCTATCCTATTATTTTGTCAATTAATTGGAAACGATAATCAAAAAATTATTCTTTTAGTTTACCAAATTGGAAACGTCCATCGATAAGATCGGCAACCAAATCGATAAACTATTCAATACAGCTTCTGAGATGAAACTCAACAACTTGGACAGCATCACCGTTACCGATATGTTATCTTTGATCAAAACACGATACACTCGTGTTCTTAATGGAATGAAAGATCGTCGTACTCATCTCGAAAAAATGCTAGAAAAACACAACGACACTCAGAAGAAAATCGAACAAACGTTAGAACTCATTAAACGAGTAGAAGAAGAGATGAAAGAACTCAATCAACCTATTGGACGTAATGTCGAAGACGTTTATGAAAGAACTGCCGCTTATCAGGTTGGTTAATGTTGAATCAGTAATAATCAACATTGTTCGATTATTTTATTATATATTAATATCGTTTCAGAATCTATTATACGAACTGAAAAATTGGCGTAATGGATTAAGCGACGTTGATGGAATCGCCGAATTACAAAACGTAGCCCATCAAATAGACGATTTGATCTCAGCCATAGAAAAACGTATAGCCAAGCTCAAGCAAGCTGTCACAATCAGAGAACAGTTCATCGATCTTGTATCAGACATCACCATGTTCATCACCAAATATACCGAAGTCGTGAGAGAAATCGAACGACCTGGGTACACGATCCAAGATAAAATCAAAAAATACGAAGACGTCATTGCCAAGATACAAGAATACGAAGCTAAATTATTATCGGCTACCGATAAAGGCGAACAAATTGCCAACGAAGGCACCATCATCGATCGTAATAACATCATGGAACAATTGCAACAACTCAAACAGCAATTGCTATCGTTGAGGAAAGTCGTCGAACAACAAATTCAACAACACGAGGCTACTGCTGCTGAGCAAGCGAAACTGGTCGAAGAATTGGAAGATGTTATCGAATGGATTTATGGACACGAGGCTCAAATTCAATCGCGTCCTTTGCTTTTGATATCCATCGGCAGTGTAAAAGAAGAAATTGAAAAACATCAAGTAAATTATCTCGTTTTCGAATTAAATTTCGAATTCGTTCCAAGAGTTTAATACTTTTTTTTCATTTAGGAACTGAAAGATGAAATTGATAAGCAACTGGAACGAATGAAATCCGTCAAAGAAACCATTCAAGGCAGAGACGCCGCATCGAGCGCTGTTAAAGAGAAACTAAGCGAGGCTCAAGTTTTACTTACCAGATTACCGAACGAATTACAAAATCGGGCTGATTATTTACAAACCAATCTAAACTATCGAGTCGAATATGAGAATTTAAGGGAGAAGTTCTTCGAATGGATTCATTTAGCTGGTGAAAAATTAGGAGCTAACGAGAAAGGACTGAATTTAGATACCGTTCAGTTGGATTTGGAAGATCATATTGTAAGTATTTCGAATATTAATCCATTTGTGTTCATTACGACGTGAATAATAACCTTCGATTGGTGTTTCAGGCGTACTTCAACAACGAAAGCAATATTCGCGAATTAATTAGTGAAAATATTCAAAACTGTAGTGATCTCATTAAAGTATCTTTAACGCCTGAAGAACAAGAAGAGCTAAGTTTGAAACAGCAACAGCTTCTTCAGATATTGAAAAATACATTGAATAGTGCACGATCCAAACAAGCCACTTTGTCTCAAGCTAACGAATTATGGAAAGAATTCACCACAATAATTAATCAAATAGAGTCTATTATATCGAAAGCTGCTCTTGTCGAAGAACCCATCTGCAACCTTTCCGGTTTATTATCGAAGATGCAGAAAATCACCAATGTTTTGGACGACATCAAAGTAATTTTTATTTGAAAGATATTCATTGAACCGAATATACCTATTAGTGTGTCCGAAATTTTTGAAATTGGGAGAGTGAACCCCCTAGATCTCTTCTCTACCACTTAAAACCAATCTCAGAATTTTTTCAAATTTTTTGAACAAAATTAAACCGACGCCCACGTGCCTTCAAGTTTAATATGGAATTTATATAAGGATTTTACGTTGAACACTTTATTTCCGAAAAACATCATTTTAAAATAAACTTCCAGTATCGCAATTGAATATATTAAATATAGGAGTTCGAAAAATATGAAATTTTTAAAATTATATTTGTATGATTTATTTTTTCTTAAGGTGGAATGGTCTTTTTTTCAAATTTTTCATCATTTTCTTCATTTTTTCTTATTCAGACTTAAGAATTGAATTTTTGGCAGGGGTTCAAAAAATGTGGAATTTTCCAAAGTAATGCACTTTCCAAAATTTGTTGATACATTATTAATTTTTTTAATCATTTTTTTCAAACTTTTTTGTTTAAAAAAATTCAAATCGAAAATTGATTTTGGCAGGGGTGCGAAGAATACATAATTTTTGAGTTGATTTTTTACAAAATTTGTCGATTGTTGAATTTTTCAATATTTCTTCTAAGCAATTCAAAATTTAACACTCATTTTTCAACACTTTTTTCGAGCAATCAAAGCAAATAATTTTTCGATGTTCTTGCACGCAGCGAAGAACAAAATAAATTTGAAAAATTCCGCATTTTTCGCACTCCTGTCCAAATCAATTTTCAATTGAAAATTTTTTAAACAAAAAAGTTTGAAAAAAATGATTAAAAAAATTAATGTCAACAAATTTTAGAAAGTGCATTACTTTGGAATATCCCACATTTTTCGAACCCCTGCCAAAAATTCAATTCTTAAGTTTGGATAAGAAAAAATGAAGAAAATGATGAAAAATTTTGAAAAAAGAACATTTCACTTCGAGAAAAAATAAATCATACAAATATCATTTTAAAAATTCCATATTTTTCGAACCCCTACCAAAAATTAAATTTTCAACTTGGAAAATTTTTTGAATTTCATCTACTTTTAATATATTTAATTGCGGTACTGAGAGTTTATTTTAAATTGGTGTTCTTCTGAAATAAAGTGTTCAACGTAAAATCCTTATGTAAACAGTAAATCCCATGTTGAACTTCAAGGTTCGTGAGCGCCGGTTTAATTTTGTTCAAAAAATTAGAAAAAATTCTGAGATTAGTTTTAGGTGATAGAGAAGAGATCTAAGGAGTTCACTCTTCCAAGTTCAAAATTTTTTAAAATAATGGACATTTTAATACCTATGATTAATTATTTATTTTTTTTAGGGACATCATGGCTTGTTAGACTCATTGGCAGAAAAAAGCGAAGAGCTGAAGAAAATATCGAATGAAAAAAGTAAACAACACGTTACCTCGAGTGTCGAAGAAATCACCGCTAAATGGAATACTTTTGTCGAATCTCTCGAAAGTCAAAGAGACGATTTGAATAAATTAGGCGAAGAATGGAACGTAAGAGTGATTTTTTTTATCGAAATTTTTTTAATTTTCATTTGATATTTTACCGATGGAATTATTTTTATTTTGTAGGATTTTGAATCGAATTTACAAAATTTCGAATCTTCGGTCCAATTTATGGAGGATAATTTGAAGAACGTAGATTTAACAGTTCGTAGCAAACCAGATCAGATCAAAACTAAAGAAACTTTACAAGTACGTTTAAATAATAGTGTTGATTTGCATTTTTTTTCATATGTAGATTAATTCGACGGAATTTGAAGAGAATAAATTTTAAAATTTTAATATCTATAAAACATTTTGTTATTGTTTACAGAATTATTTAATCGAATCAGAAGGTTTCGTTTCATCCTACGATGAAACTGTCAAATCGTCGAAAAATATTTTGGCCTATTTGGATGAAAAATCGCAAGATGGATCTACCATTTACCAGAATAAAATAAAATCTGCTCATCTAGCTTATCAATCGTAAGTTATTTATTTTTAATACCTTTTCTCACTGACGTTTATGATCGTATTTGAAGAAAATATGAAATTTCCTGGAAAAAGCCACACGAATGGAGACCTCATTTTTTCCAAATTGCATTTTACGTAGGCGTCTAGGCGTCTACTGATTTTTTCCTCTTGATGCCCTGGTTTTAAAAATTCTAGGAATCACAGTAATACGTTATTCTGGCTCTTTCACCTTTTTTAATTACTATTTGGGTGTATTACAAATAGGGCGTTTAATTCCGTTTCCTAAAATTCATAACTGAACTAGATCATATAGACCGAAGTAGAAGTACCGTCCGAGCAAAAAATCACAAACAAGTGACATCAAAACGCAGATGTGAAATTGTTTACAATATGCGTTCATCTTGAACTGTTTCAAAAATAGACTTGTCTTGTTGTTCTTTACAATGTGCTCGCACATTTTAGTTTTACATCTAGTGTTTTGCAATTATGTATCGTTAAAATCATATTTTCCGCTGATTCATCAGTTTTTCGTGTGAATTTGCCGAGTGAATAGTGTTGGAAAAGTAGTCGTTATTTTTAGTGGTTCAATTAGTATTTTTTTGGTGAAAATTTTCGAATAAAAAAGTTCAGTTATTGTGTTTCGTGCCTAAATTCAAATTCGAAGTTTATACTATTGAATGCGAACTGAAGGTATGATTTAAATACGTTTTGAATTTTTTTATGGTGTGGTTCGTTGAATCTGTGTGAAATATCAATATTATTATTGGTACTTATAAAATTTTTGCAGATTTTTTATTGGTATTTTTTCAATTGATGTAATAATATTTGCTTAATTCATCGAGGTCATTTTTCAAAATTTAATTATCATTTTCCGATAATTTTTTTATTATAAATTTTCACTTTTTACAAGAATACGCGAAAGTTTGGTAGAAATTCCATGTCAATTACGTAAACGAAAATTTACATTTATTAAAAAAAATTCTCATCGTCGAATGAAAGTATTGTCGAACGAGCAAATGAATTTATATTTTTAGATTTCCCAGCGTAGGTCGACTTTTGCAAGAATACTGCATAGTTTTGATAATATGCCAGCATCTTTGTATATTTTTTTAACGATTATGTCCTATAATCGTTTACGATCCCTTGGTAATTTTAACAATGATATTTATCTGGGACTTTTGAAAGCAAAATGTTTGCATTTAATTAAATTGAAATTAAAATACGTACTAAGTCGCCCTCAGTTTCTAAAAATAGAATCGATAAATAAATCGAGAGAAGTACACTCGAGTGAGAATGAAATAATTAAAAAAATATTGGCAACATTATTAACATTTGCAAAAAAATCTTGAGGACGTACCCGACGTCTACCCCCTCCTTGCTTCATTCAAAAACGTTGCCACTCGTGGAATGCCTAAGCTTTTTGCTATTCCAATGCGATAATTTTTGTTTCAGATTAATACAAAAATTAAAACAGAGTATTTCCAAGGTCATCTCTGATTTGGATAATTTCACCGCTGTGGAAAAAGTCATCGACGATTTGAATTCGGAATTGCAATCTTTGAAAACAGAAATCGAAGGTGTTAGCGTTTTTGGAACAGAATTATCAAATATAGAAGAATCATTCAAGGTTAGTTTAGAATAAATTATGGAATTAAAATCTAGGTCTATTTTTGCTAATTTTTTTCATATTTATAGATCATCGAAAACAAAGTACGAGATAGATCTCATCGTGTCAAAGATCTCTACTTGGACACCAGACATTCGTATACAACTTCTCAAAAACTAGTACCCGAAGATATCGATAAAAAAGTAAATTTATTCAAACGTATTAAAATTTAGACCTCGACGAGTAAAAATACTAATCCAATTACTTTGCAGCTAACATCGTTAGAATTATTCTCCGAGCAAGTGGTCAATCTAATGGACGAGAAGAATAAAAACGTCAAACGAGCTCGAACCATTCGGTTCGAGTACAATTCTTGCGTAGACAAAATACAAAAATGGCTTCAAGAAGTCGAAGTAAAAGTACAAGACAGAATTATCGAAGCATCTCAACTAAAACAAATCCTAATTGTGAGTTTAAAATATAACCCAAAACGCAGATTTCTTTTTACGTCAACGAAACACGTCATAAATTTCGTATATTTTTTAGCAACTTCTGAACGAAGCCGCAACCATGTACGATAACCTGGAAAAAGCCTCGGCCAATGGGAAACAAATCATCGAAAGTTCTAAAGACGACAGCGAAAAACAATTTATTAATAAAACGTTAGATTCGTTGAGCCAAGGATTGAGCGAAACAAAATCATTAATCGAAGATAAAAAGAAACAGGTAAATTGGCATCGATTCGCTCTATTTCGCGTACGTTTACCAAGTTGGTGAAACATTTTACGTTTTTTAATTCGCTAGAAGTAGCGAATTATCCGAAATGTAAAATTGTACTCGGCTGTACTTGCGATTTAATTTTACAACTTTATGCCAAGTTCTCGAACGACAAAATAATTGCATTCGTGCCAACACATTTATCAATTTTTATTGCAATTTTTTTCGCAGGTTGATAAATCGGTGGAAGCGTACGAAAGATTTTTGAACCTTTACGAAGTCGTCGTCAAATGGATCGCTGAGAATAAAATCTTCATTTCCGAAGTTCTCATTTTAAGCTCGTTACCCCAAACGAAACAAAAATTACAGTTGTATTCGGTACGTTAATTATGCTAATTCGAAGTACTGTCTTGTTGTCATGACGATTTCGTTTATTTGCTGATTTTTTTTCTTTCCCTCGATTAAGTCATCAGTTGTCATTTTTTATATTCATTTTTCAGAACGCTGCCAAAAGTTGTAAACAAGCTACTAAAAATGTTAGTGATATGAGTAAAGAATTGGAGACTATTTTAGTGACCACTGATACTACTAAATTACAAGAGAAAATGGACGAAGCGAAATACGTTTACGATATCGAAGCTATTCTATTAGAAAAGGTGACATTTTTATGCCAATCACGATTCAGATTTCAATACCATCTTCGATACGGTTTTTAATTGATATTTTTTGTGATATTTTTTAGACTGCCTTATTATCCGAATTAGCCGAAGAATGGGAACAATGCGAGAAAAAAATGAAAGAAGTTAAAGTATTTATCGATAAAACGAAAGAAATTCTAGATGCAGCGCAACCCAAAAAGAGAACGTTACGTGATCAATTAGCCAACAGGGAAAAAATTATCTCCGATATCACCATTCAGTCTAATAAAATAAGCATGGCTATTGAAAAATTAGAGGTAAATTTCCATCGATATTTACGAATTTTTCGTAGCTTGAGAAATCCAGCTCTGAATGGAAAATTTTCCTCGTTTTTCAGGTTCATTTTCGATCGGCGCAAATAAGAGGAGATGGTAGTGTACGTAAAGCTGTCGACGAATTACTCAACGAACTGAAATCTCTAGCTGCCGTTGTTCAAGAACAAGTACATTCCACTCAACAAAGTCTTGCTCAAATCGATACCTACCAACAAGTGAGCTATTTTAACATACTCCAACAATTTCCAACTTATTACAATTTCATCACAATTTATTTTCAAATTAGGAAATTCAACAATTACATTCTCAAATCGTACACCTCGAACAACAACTACGACTGGTCCAAAGTCCACTCTATCAATCTCAAGAAAAAGATAAAGCTATTCAAGAACAAAATGTAAGTAATTCACATATTCTGGGCACTTTTCGGTAGAGGTATTCGGTTCACAGAACTGCTTTCTTCTAGAATTCTATCTTTTTATTTGCAAACGCAAAATACGTAGGTATTTTTTCCGTTCAAAATTATCTGTAAATAGGTGCAACTGAAGTTTAATTAGTCTGCGTATAGCCTTCGATTATTATTTCGGATTAGCGTCGAATCACGATATTTTTTTCATAGCTTTGTAGTTTTATTTTAGCACCGGTTAGTGGGATACTCAATTTTTAATAGAACATACCACACGACGAAATAAATTAATAATTTCGTGCTGGGGAATTCGCACAGTTTTATTCGTTGTACGTAATTTGCGCTTATCGATGTTTGGTGCTGGAAAATCCACCGAGTAAATTGTCGTCTGTAAATATACAGCTTTGTATGCTTATCTTTTATAATATTTAAGGCTCTACGCAGTGATTTAAAGATCAGTTACACCTATCACTGGAAAAAAAATTCGTGTTTCTATTGAAACACCATGTAAATTCTTCGGGCTTTCTTTGGTAGCTGGTTATTTTTATTTATTTTGTAAACGTTTATTTGGTATTTGTATAGTTTCTTACTTGCTTGCTTTTTTTTTGTTTCTGTTTTGATTCGTAAAATACAGTCCTATAGAGAACGAATCCAAGTCGCACAGAACAAAGTGTCTGCATTTACGGAACGAATTAAATTAATTAACCAGCATGGATTACCTGGCACGGAATTATTTCATAATCTTTAAATCGAATTATTCTTTTTAACCGTTTTTTTCGTCTACCGTACCGCGTACAACGCATTTAATTTTTACAGTAACATTTTATTATCTATTTATCCGAAATATATTATTTGCAAAAAAATTTTCAATTCAATTTCCAACTCCTCTGTTCTGTTTTTTCTGTTGTGGTGTTCTATTCAAAGATTGAGTATTATTAGTTTTTTTTCTACGTATTTTATTGAATTTAACGTTTTTCGAAGGTATTAAAGTGTAATCGTGCCAGTGCCATAAGTTCCGAGGGTTGTGTATCGTCACGTTATTTTTATTTTATCGTAGTTAGATAGCTTTGGAGGTATTATTTTGGTAGATTCACTTTTATCATTTGGTGCACTATTTTCGTTATGCGACTTTTGGCCTATTTTTTCAGTTCAAATGCTCATTGCTCTTTAGTCTTTGCTTAACGTTTCTGAAGAATATTCTACATGCATTTAGTTGTATTCATTTCTCATACAGCATCGATTATCTGCTCGAGTTTGCTCCACATTGAGAATCGTTAGCCAAACTGCATAATCGAGCAAAGAAAATTGTTTAAATTGATGTGATTTGTATTAAATTTTTATGAAAATTGAAAATCAAAATTCAATTCTGCAGAAAATTCTTACAGGAATAATTATGGAAATGTAGAAGAAATCGAGGTACAACCTTATTAAATATCAATGATTCCTATACCTATTGCTCGAAGCTCTTTTTTCGTCTATTTATCTGTCTTCTATCTTTCTAACAAATGGAGAATCACTTTCCTAATGCTTTATACACCTACCTACCTTCTTCTTCTCTTAGCCAGCTATGGGTAGTATGGAATCCGAGGAATGATAAACAACCATCAACACACGAAGGTATATTGAGTCGAGTTTTTCAAAAAAATTACCGAAATCATAATTTCAAGTACGTAAGGTGGTAGGAGAAAAATTTTCAAAAAAATTTGTAGCATACATATTTTGCCTATTTTCATTTTTGAAGGGGCTACATAGTTGAAAATTGCTGCTCCTCCTTCAAAAATAAAGATAGACGAAAAATGTATACCACAAATTGTTTTGAAAAAAATTTTTCTTACCACCTTACGTACTTGAAATTATGATTTCGGTAAATTTTTTGTTGATGCTAGGCAACCATTAACACACCAAAGTATATTGAGTTGCGTTTTTAAAAAAAAATTACTGAAATCATCATTTCAAAATCGTAGGGTGGTAGGAAAAAACGTTTTCAAAAACTTTTTTGGTATAATATTTTTGCCTATTTTCATTTTTGAAGGGGCTACATCAATTCTTAATTATATAGCCCCTTCAAAAATGAAAATAGGCAAAAAGTGTATATCACAAATTTTTTTGTACAGGTTTTTTCTACCACCCTAGGTACTTGAAATTATGATTTGGGTAAATTTTTTGTTGATGCTAGGCAACCATCAACACACAAAAGTATATTGAGTTGCGTTTTTCAAAAAAAATTACCGAAATCGTAATTTCAAGTATCTCTGGTGATAGGAAAGAACTTTTACAAAAGAATTTGTGGTATACATTTTTTGCCTATTTTCATTTTTGAAGGGGCTATATCAATTCTTAATTATATAGTCCCTTCAAAAATGAAGATAGGCAAAAAGTGTATGGTACAAATTTTTTTGCCAAAGGTTTTTTTTACCACCCTAGGTACTTGAAATTATGATTTGGATAAATTTTTTATTGATGCTAGGCAACCATCAACACACAAAAGTATAATGAGTTGCGATTTTCAAAAAAATTACTGAAATCATAATTTTAATTACGTATAGTGGTAGAAAAAAACTTTTACAAAAAATTTGCGGTATACATTTTTTTGGCTATTTTCATTTTTGAAGGGGCTACATAATTGAGAATTGATGTAGCCCCTTCAAAAATAAAGATAGACAAAATACGTATAGCATAATTTTTTTTACAAAAACTTTCCTACCACCCTAGGTACTTGAAATTATGATTGCAGTAATTTTTTTGAAAAACGCAACTCTATATACTTTTGTGTGTTGATGGTTGCCTACCATTAACAGATATGGGTGTGAGACCGGGTATGGGAAACCTCCCATCGGCTAGACTACATGCTGGTACCAACCCCTTCCTCGTATTCCATACTACCTAAGGCAGGTTCGAAATGATTCTATTTCTAGTACAATTGTAATTAATATTGGTCCACGATGTATACTTATTACTTTCGGAATGACGGTAGCTATTTCAATGAAATACTAATACCTACTTCTACGTTAAATAACGAATACCTATGTACGGTTTACAATACCTATTTACTCGTTACTAAAACCCAGGTATATGTATCTATATGTTAGGACTTGCAACACATTTTGAAAACGTATCATCATAGAGTACGATACCTGGCCAAGTTGATACTCAAAATCGACTCTAATTACACGTTTAAATTCAAACTCGAACGGTTAGATTCATGCGACGAAAACGCTCTGTCGTACCAATCCACTTTCTCCGATATCCACCTACCCAACTTATGCATTAAAGAAGACCCCGAAATTCGTAAATCGATCGACATGGGTACCCATGTTGATTCTCCCAGAGATTCCACCCATTTTCCCACCATCATGGTGAGCGACCTGGGTGAAGAAAAGCAGACCATCGATAGAGGCAGGAAATCAAGATTGTGTACTTTTAACGAAGCTAAGAATTTACTCGGTGCTGGATTGAGTAGCAAGAAGAGTCGTTCGCCTAGTCCAATGTGGATTCCTGGCGAAACCTCTTCGTATGCTGAGGTTGCTCGAAGTGGATCAGTTTCCAGAAGTGGGAGTCGATGCACGTCGCCTGAAAATCCGCGGGCTGTTCCATTGCAAATGTCTGAGTTTTTTAATCGCGATTTCACGACCCCGTGTGGTTATAAGCGAGAGATTAAACGTCATGAAGATAAAGAGCCTCAGTTTGAGGGTTCTGGTAAACAGAAGAAGCAAAAAGGTAAAAAGTCTAAACGCCTTTTTGATCCTGAAGCGAATAAGAACGAGCAATTCACGTTTCCTGCAGAAAATCAGCCATTGTTTCCTGAAGTAGGCAACGTACCGACCACTGATGAACCAAAGTTTTCCAAAATTCTTGTCGAGTCGTCTTCGAGTACTTATCCCATGATGCCAACTTTTCCTGAAATTCCCTATCAAATGGTTCCAATTTCGCAAACTTCTGAAATTCAAGGGTTACATGATTCTTTCAGTATTCCTGAAAATGTCTATGATGAATGTTATAGATCGAATATCAGATCGTTGACTGAAATGATTGACGATAAAGATGATAACGAAATTACCTCTCGTTCTGTATTTTCCGAAATGATTACCACAACTACGATTACCCAAATTACAGAGAAAGTTGTCACCAAAAGTGAAGAAATTCGAAGTGAAAAGTCTCCATCCGATCAAACCGATCCTCTAGTGGTCAAAAATATAACTGAAATTGAATCAAGCAGCAAAGAAGATACGAAAAAATCTCGTAAAATGAAGAAAAAAGAATCTAAAAACGTCGAACCGCAGGTCAAAGATGACAAAAAGGACAGCTCCGTGAAAAATGATGGGAAATCGCAACATATTCCAGAGTGTTTCCAAGAATCCGAAACTCCTGTCGCTCAATTCGAGTTATCACCAGTTAAAGGCGAGAAAAATGATTCGAGTGAAAAATATTTGGCGAGTAACGTCAATGAAAAACAAACATTTTCCAGCTCTGTCGTAACTCCGGATACTTCCTCATCGAGAAAAAACAAAATAGAAAATTACGAAAGCAATAAAAAGAAAAAGCAGAAAAATAAAAAAGGTGTACAAATTACCGAAATCATTGAAAATACAGAAGTTATCAAAGCCGAAGAAAAAAGTGATGTTGTTGTTGAAAAAATACTTGAAACGATCGAATCGAAGGAACCAATTAAAAAATCAGACGTCGATGAAAACAAAGAAAAGTTTGCTCAAGAAAAAATCGAAAGTTCGTCTGTTGAAGTAAAACCGGTCAAGTCAGAGGATGCCAGTTCTAAATCAAAAAATAAAGGAAAACAAAAAGATAAAGATGTTCAAAAAGAAAGTTCAGAAAAAAGTCAGCAATCTAAAAAAGATGAATTTACGAAGGTTGTTCTTGAAGAAAAACCTACGATTCCAGACATGAAATGTGAAACAATTCCTCCGGAAAAATCGATAAAAAATCAAGAAATTTCCGAAATCGATGAATCTTTACAAAAATCTGTGAAAGAAAACTCGAAAAATTACCAGCAATCGTCTAAAAAGAATAAGGCTTCTAAAAATCAAGAAAAGCCTGAAAAAGGTTCTACCAAAGTTGATTCTTCGAAAAAGTCTTCAAAAAACAAAAAAGGTGATGAATCGACTCCCTCAAAAGTAGTTGAAGATGAAGCTATCAAAGTTGATTTTGCGGACAAATCAAAAAAGAATGAAAAAGATGAAGTGACCTCAGAACAGTTGATGGAAAATCAAAAAATTGAAAAAGATTCTGCTGAAGCTGATTCTTTGAGAAAACCTAAAAAGCCTGAAAAAGATGATAAAACCTTCCCAGAAGTAACCAAAAGACAAGAAAAACTTGACAAAGATTCATCCAAAATTGATTTTCCAAAAAAATCTTCAAAAAGCAAAAAAGATGATGAATCAACTTCAACAAAAGTAAGGGATCAAAGCAAATCGAAAAAATATTCTACCGAAGTTGATTCTTCAGAAAAACCTGAAAAGCCTGAAAAAGATGTCAAGACCTTCCCACAAGTAGCAAAAAGTCAAGAAAAACTTGACAAAGAGTCACTCAAAATTGATTCTTCCGAGAAATTAAGAGGAAATAAAAAAGATGAAAAAAAACCAGAGGAATTGCAAAAAAATCAACAAATTGAAAAAGACTCTGCCAAAGTTGAATTTTCGAAAAAATCTTCAGAAAGCAGAAAAACAGATGAATCGACTTCTGTAAACGTGAAAGACGAAGCCAAATTAGAAAAATATTCTACCGAAGTTGATTCTTCGAAAAAATCTAAAAAGCGTGAAAAAGATACCGCAGCTTTTCCAGAAGCAGCTAAACATCAAGAAAAACTTGACGATTCAACCAAAATCGATTCTGAGAACGCATTTAAAGAAAGTGAACCAAATGAAAAAACCTCAGAAAAATTGACAAAAAATCAACAATTTGAAGAAGTTTCTGTCAAAGATGATTCTTCGAAAAAACCAGAAGCCACCAAAAATCAAGAAAAACTTGACAAAGTTTCAGCCAAAGTTGATTCTACGGAGAAAATCACAGAAATTAAAAGTGAGGAAGAGACCTCAAAGAAATCGACAAAAAATCAACAACTTGAAAAAATTTCTACCGAAATTGATTCTTTTAAAACATCTTCAAAAAATAAGAAAAATGACACGACCTCTCCAAATATAGCCAAAAATCTAGAAAAACTTGATAAAGATTCCGCCAAAGTTGATTCTTTAGAAAAATCTGCAAACAAGAAAAAAGATGAATTGATATCAGAAAAATCAACCAAACGTCAGCAAGTTATCAAAATAGATGAATCGTCCCAAAAATCTACAAAAAAAGACCCGAAAACAGATCAAAAATGTTCAGAGCAAATTGAACCGCCAGAGAATGATGAAAGAAATATAGTCACTTTAGAAGAAACACCAAAAAATGAAGAAAAATTTGAAACGACTCATCCTTCTGAAAAAGTGAAGAAAACTTCAAAACAAAATCAACAAGCTAGAAAATTTGAACCCGAAAAAGTTGATGATGTAATTGTTGCTAATGAACCCCCAAAAGAACAAGCAGTTCCCAAAGATGTTTCTGTTGAAAAATCAGAAAAGTCTGGGAAAAAAGATAAGAAACGAAATAAAAATGAACCCAAATCAAAAACCGAAAGTAGTGTCCCAGTCATGGAAAAAGCTGAATTCGTAGAAACGACTACAACTGATAAAAGTTCATCACCAACTGAAATTGTGCAAGAACTGATTAGTATTGAACACTCAAAACCATCGAATCAAAATGAAAAAGCTAAAGTTGTCGTAGAGGAATTGCCTGAAAATGTGGTAATTCCCTCCCAGCCCGAAAAATTAGCTTCTATAGAAACAAATAAAGATGAAAATAAGACAGAATCGAAAGAAGTAATCACACAAATTGAACATGTTGTCGAAGAGCCAACAATTTCCAATAAAACTATCACTGAATTTTCTGACAATAAAACTGAAAAGGAAAAAATTATTTCAACACCCAAAGTAAAATTTATTAATGACGATCCCGTTGTTGAGTTGAAAATTGAAGGAGAAAAATCACCCGAAATCAGCCCAATTTTGCTTGATCAAGATTTTTCACCGAAGAAAAATATTGAAAAGCAAGAAAAAATGTCTGGTTCTAAGAAAGATAAAAAGAAATCTAAAAAAGGAAATATTACCCCACAATTCGAACCGGTTACGTCTCAAATGGAACTTGAAGTTGTTGACAAACCCGTTTTACCAACAACTTCTGAGTTGGACTCCATAAAAGTAATAGATACCAGTGAACAGAGCTCTAAAAATGAAGAAACAATTTCTAACCAGAATGATAGTCAAACTGATCATTCTTCTATCCATAAAATAACAATTTATGAAACTAAAAGTGACGAAATCAAATTGGTAGTGGCGAAAAAAGGTGAAACCGAAATGAAAATTTCTAATGAAACAATTGAAAGTAAACTTCCTTCAAGTGACACGTCAAAAACGCAGTCTTCTGTAAAAACTATGGTCACTGAAGGTACAAACACAGACCCCATTCCCAAAGAAAGTAAGAAAAAATCGAAATCTCAGTCTAAAAAAATTATTCCTGTTCCTGTAGACATTGCAACTTCTATCGCAGAGAAAGTTGAACTAGTAAAAGAAGAGTTGAATTTGGTTTTAGAACCTTTATCACCAAGTGAAAATATTGGTACACAAAATATTGAAACTATATCTGCAGAAGAAATTACAAGGAAAAATCTACCTTCTGATTCAGAGCCTCTTGTCAGCAAAAATTTAATTGTAACAGATTTTGATAAATCATTTATGGCTGAGAAAATACCTATTGAAACAAAACGCCCCCAAAAAAGCGAGAAAAAATCTAAGAAACAGAATGTTTCATTTCCTACCCTGGAAAAAACATCACCTGAAATTTCAAATCTAGAACATCAGCAAGAAAAATATGATTCTACTTCAGAATTGGCTAAAATTACCCCTGATGCAGAAAAAGAAAAAACTGAAAACGACTCTAATAAAAACATTACGAAAGAAAATGTAGAAGTTGAAAGTAAATCTAAGGCAAATATTGATGAAGCTGTTCTAGATTTGGAAAAAGTGGTTTCATCATTCTCCGAAGAATCTACTTCTAAGATTTCAGAAATTATCTGTGAGGCACCCATTGAAAAATCGTCGAAAAAGAATAAAAAACAAAATAAGAAAGATATTACAACTCAAATAATTTTGCCAGAACCAGTTTCATTGCCTGAGAGAATTTCAGAAAAAATTGTTTCCACAAAAGAAGAAAATGTCGATATTGATGAAGCCGGCTTAGATTTGAAAAAAGTGGCTTCATCTTTCCCTGAAGAATCTACTTCTGAGATTTCAGAAATTATCTGCGAGGCACCCATTGAAAAATCGTCGAAAAAGAATAAAAAACAAAATAAGAAAGATATTACAACTCAAATAATTTTGCCAGAACCAGTTTCATTGCCTGAGAGAATTTCAGAAAAAATTGTTTCCGCAAAAGAAGAAAATGTCGATATTGATGAAGCCGGCTTAGATTTGAAAAAAGTGGCTTCATCTTTCCCTGAAGAATCTACTTCTGAGATTTCAGAAATTATCAGCGAGGCACCTACTGAAAAATCATCGAAAAAGAATAAAAAGCAAAATAAGAAAGATATTTCAACTCAGATGTTTTCGCCAGAATCAGTTTCATTGCCTGAGAAAATTTTAGAAGAAATAGTTTCCATAAAAAAAGAAATTGACAATAAAGTTACCCCAATTGAAGAGAAAGTAATAAAAAAATTGAATGAGGAAAGCGTTCGCCAAAATAAAGCGAAAAATCAAAAGTCAGGTTCAAAGAAATTGACTGAGGAGTTACTTGAGGAGAAAAAGTCAAAAGAAGCAGTAAAACCTATTGCAGAAATATCTTCAGATAAGCAACCAATTGATGAAAAAATTAAAATACTCGAAGTGATTGAAAAAATTGATAAAAAGCCATCTGAAATACTCGAAGATATGTCCAAAAACGTTGTTTCAAACATTGATACAATGGAAGATGTTGAAAAATCCACTCAAAGTGAAATTCCGGAAAAAAATTCGAACATTTTTTACCCCGAAAAATCAAAAAATATCCGTGAATCTTCTGCTGAATCGACAATACCTACTACAAAAAAGTCCAAAAAAGGTGAAAAGAAATCGAAAGATGTAAAACCTGATTCTCCAAAAATTATTGAAGATTCCAAGCCGTCTAATTTCAAATTAACTTCTTCAGAAAATCTTACTTCTGCTGGAGAAATTGATGATAAAAACTTTGAAAATGAGTTGATATCAGAGTCAATTTCTTTAAAAACTTCTGAGTCGCCATCGTTTGAGCACAAAATTATAAAAGAGAAAGAATCAAATACCTGTGTCGATATTCTTGAATTAAAATCCAGTCCTGACGAAAAATTGAATAAAATCCAAAATAATGATAATGTAGTGCCAATTTCAGAAGAAAAGCATGACGATGAAAAGCCTATCATTTCTCATGTTCTCGAAAAAGATGATTTCAAAAATAAATCTTCATGTTGTGAAACTCTTTCTGCTCATTCTCAAACACAAACTTCTCAAACGATTAAGAAGAACAAAAATAAAAAGAAAAAAGCGACGAAAGAAGTTGACCAAAAAGAATTGAAACTTTCTGAAAAAGAAAGTGAAGAACTTATCCTTGAACCAACAAATGCGTCTGATTTGTCTGCTCAAAAATTTGAACTGCCTTCCTCCGCGGAGTCTCAAATATCTGCCATTGAAATAGAAACTTCTGTAGAAATACCCCCAAATGTTCCACTTGTTGAGAGGTCAAACTTACCGGAGGTCAAACCTTTGTCTACAATAGTATCTGAACAAGGCTTAGATTCCTTCACTTCTCAATCTAAAAAACCCAAAAAGAAGGAGAAAAGTCAAAAACCTGAAGATATATCAAAGTCCCGTGATGATGAAAGTCATTCAAGTGAGATTGAAACTCCCGATGTATCTCAAAATTTACCTCAAAAAATACGCGAGGTAAATATCGCTTTAATGGAAGTGGATAAATTACTGAATGATACTTTAAAACCCGAAGTTGTAAAACCACAGAAACCTGAAAAGTCAAAAAAGGCAGGAAAAAGTAAACACGATCCTAAAGAAAATCAAAAGCAAATTGTATTGAAACCTGACGAAGCTGAGTCATCAGAAAACAAACTAAAAACTGACATTTCAACTATTGAGGAAACCGAGCCGTTTTCTAATGTTGATGAAACTAATCCGGTGGAAATTTCGAGTTCTTCAATTCCCATTGTTGAAACAACTAAAGAACTTTCACCAAAATCTGATACAAATGTAGAAGAAAGCATTGCACTTGAAAATGAAAATAGTGAAAAAGTTGAATCCACGATTTTGGAACCAATTACTTCTTCATTATTAAATAAACCTTCATCAAGTACTCCCAAAGGTAAAAAGAAATCTAGAAAATCTGAAAAAGCACCTAGTCCACCAGAGAAATTATTGGATATCAAAATTGAAAAAGACGATAAAAAATCTAAAATTGCTGAAAAATTATCAGAAAAAGAGGAAAAACCTGAAAATCTGCCACTAAAAAATAAAGACTCAGCAATTTCTTCGGTTGATGAACAATCTTTAGGCAACAAAGATGATTCTTTGCTGGTATCTTTGAAATTGGAATCATTAAACAAAAACATAGAACCCGAATTGGTTCCTAGCGATTATGAACCTCAGTCTTCTCTTAGCTCAACATTATCAGAGTTGAAATTCACTGAAAGCCAACAGCCAGAAAATTTAAAACCTGAACTTGTAACTGAAATTGAAGTAATTTCATCAAAACTTGACTCTCAATCTAAAAATTCAAAAAGCAATGACGAGCAAAACGATTCTGTTCCAAATTTGAGTAGCACAAGTGAACCAGTAATATCAAAAACAACAGTTTTTGAAGAAGAAATCTCTGTTTCTCAACCTAAAATTTCCTCAAAAAAACCTAAAGCGAACAAAGGCAAAAAAGGAAAAAATTTACCATCAAAGTTGGAACAAGATGATTTTTATGAAGTTTCTCCTTCCCATAAAATTGAAGCAGTGGCAGAAAAAGAACCAGAACCAGAAATTACTTCATTACTTCAAACATCAAAACAAGAATCTCAATCCATAGAGCCTTCAACACCCGAAAAATCCAGCAGCATTGAAAGCAATGTTGATAAACCTACTTTACAATTGGAGACTTCAGCATTAGTGTTGGAACAAGCTGATGTTGAACCCACTGACTACAGGAAAAAATCAAAAAAGGGTAAAAGAGGTGCTGAACAGTTTTCAACATCTAAACCCAGTCTTGATGAAGTTGAAAAAAATAAACCAGATATTCCAAATCAATCAAAGGAAGGCGAATCAACTGATGACTTGACACCAAAAATTGATCCTGCAGATGAAGACAAAAAAGCACCAGAAGAATCAATATCTGAAATTATAATGGCAGAAAGTCGTGATATCACATTTGAGCCTTCGACAGTTCAATCACTTGCTGATTCAAAACCAAAAATTGAAGAAGTCATCTGCGAATCAGTGAAAAGTGACGATTTCAAAACAACACCATCAAGCAAGAAAAAATGTAAAAAATCTGCTGCCAAAGATTTAGCAACTTCTGCTGCTGAAAAGTCTAAATTACCTGAAATTTCAAAAAATGTAACTTTGAGCCACAAGGAAAAATTCGATACATCAACTGATTCGTCGATTTTATCCATTGATGCTGCGTCCAATGAAACTCAAAAATCTCCAATAGATGTCTCCTCAAGAAAATCTAAAAGTAAGAAGAAATTCACAAAAAAGGCAGGTCGTGTTGTTCACGATGAATCTCCACTTGATTCATCTACTGACCTAGATCCAAAAGATGAAATCGATGAAGCTACTTTCGATGATACCAAAAATAAAACCCTGGAATTGCAATCCAAAATAATAAAATGCGTCAGTTTCAGTGACACAGAGGATGTAATTGATATTGTACCCTTCCCAAGTGAATGTACTCCACCCTTGGAATCCATGATTGTAGATTCCTTTATAACTAATGAACACGTCGATCAATCTGAAATCTGCATCGAACCTGAATTGCCAGAATCGCCACCTGTGGCACCAAAAAGAAAACTCAGAAAATCCAAGTGTATAATTGAAACTTCTCTTGACGACAGTTTACCTTCGCCAGCGCATTCAAATATATCTGATACAAAACCCGCGGAATATCCTGAAACATCTGAGAAGGACTTTGACTTAGATAATGAGTCAAAATATGAATCCGAAATATTTATCGAACAATCTCTTTCTGAATCAGAATCGTTGCAACTTCAAGAATCACCTCCTGTAGCTCCCAAACGAAAACATAGAAAATCCAAAGAGAAGGATGAAATTCAACCCAAACCAGTTTCAGAATCCGATCTACCAGAAAAGTTGGATACGTTGCAACCCTTGACATCAGAACCTCTCGAAACTCTCGAGTTTGTCCAACCCGAGCAAACTTGTTTATTGGATAACACTATTTTGAAATCCAAGCGAGATTTGAAAAAACGAAAATCCAAAAAACCAGATTCCCAAGCACTAGCCACTGACATCAGCATTGCTGAAGAGGCTGATTTAATCAAGGGTTGGTTGACGAAACAAAGCACAGTTATTCGAAAAGAGGCTGATCCTAATTCATTGGCACCCCTCGACTTAAATGAACCTAAAATTAAAGAATTTTCGCCCAAATTGAGTATTGACTCCACTTGTTCCAATCCACCTAGTCACAGACCAAGTATAGAAGGCATATCACCTGATAATATCATCCTAGAAGCACAACTGAATGGAATATTCGGCTCAGTTATGGACAAACATTACAGAATCCCAGAACCCAGCGACGTACCAAATGTTTTGCCACCATCATTGGAAACCGAAGTGAAAAATATTTTCAAAACGGATAAAAAATCCAAAAGTAAGAAGAAAGAATACTCCAGTCAAGAATTCGAAGAAGTACAATTATCCCCCAAACCAGATCCTAAAGATACTTACTCTTCTTTACCGAACTCCCCTAAAATGATGCACACCCTGCCACAATACTTTGTTAAACCTACTGGAGAGGTCATCAGAGAATTTCCCTCATTATCTCAGCAATCCTACGATACAAAATCTTCGTATTTAACCGATGAACCCAATATTGAAATGTGGTTTGTCAAAGACGATAAACCAAAAATAACCTTACCCAAATTAGAACCTAGTGAAAAACTCGAACATCCTTCAATATGGTTCGATGTCCAAGAAAGTGGATTGGCTGTCGCCAATAAACCTTTAGGTAAAAGCGATCTTTCGGGGAAAACGTTGAAGAAGGGAGATAGGGGAATATCCAAAGATGGAGTCGAACTGAAGCAAGAAAATGTCCAATATCTGAGGAATCATATTAAAAAGGTTTGATTTTATTCATTCTCGTTTTCAGTGGCCAATTTACTTAATGCTGAGGTGTGACTTTTTTTACATAATACGAGTATTTTTACTGATTTCGATTTCTTGAATGATGCTTCGTGAGATAATATTGATTTGAACTTTCTAAAAACGATTAATATGAATTTTTATTGATGAAATTTGAAAGAAATATCATTTTTTCTTTTATGAGCGTATCTATAGTCTTTAATCTAATGATTTTTGTTTGCATTTTTTTTGTAGATTTTTTATGCTTTATTTGTCATCTTAGATGTAGTTTGATTTGTGTTCAATAGCGAATATCAAATAGGACCAGAAGATATATAATTATTAATAATGTAAATATTTGTATCTAACTATTTCAGCGAATTTCATACTCTGCTCTGCTTCCAGTGGCGTAGCCAAGGGGGGGGCCAAGGGGGCCATGGCCCCCCCTTGACGGTGAAAAAGTTGAAAAAACGCATGAAATTTTGGCT
>FIZU01004410.1:0-18156 GCA_900064475.1 Pseudococcus longispinus
GAAGACATGAAGTCGGAAAAAATGGGAGTGAGGAGTATTGAAACTTTTTCAACTCCCACTCCGCTCCTTACTCTCTTCAGTCCAATAAAAATACTCCACTCCTTGGAGTGGATTATTCTTTTCTGTGAGTTTACTCTCCTCCTTTTAAAACTCCTTCGAAAAATTGGAAAAATTGCACTCCCACTCCACTCCTTACTCCACTCCCACTCCACTCTTCCAACACTGCAAAAAATTCGGATTGAAACTAATTTTCAACCACGGGAGTGAGTAGTAGTGAATCAAAAACTGAGAAAATTCCTCTTTTTGTTCAATTTGAAAATTGAGGGGCTATAAACGCAAGTTGAGACTATTGAGAGCGATGAAACAAAAAAAAATTCTTCAAAAATTTCATTGAAGGCAATGAATTTATTGAATGGTGCCTTCTTTGAAAGCAACTTTGTCATAATGACTTTTTGCTTATCATCAACATCAAAATTAAACGTCAAGTTAAATTCGAAATTCCTAAATTTTTTTAAAATTAAAATTATAATATTACTCTGTCTCTTTAATTTTGATACCTAATAGGCAAAAAAAGTCATAATAAAATTTGTTCCGTTTTCAAAAATCAGAATACTATTAAGTACTATTCATTACCTTGATTGAATTTTTTTTCAACTTACGTTTATAGCAATTTATCAGCCCCCCCACTCCTCAAGCCTAAATCTTGAAATAAGGCAAATAATTATAAAAAGGGAATTTGTTCAGTTTTTGATTTACTAGGTACTCACTCCCATGGTTGAAAAGTTTCAATTCAAATTTTTTAAAAAATCATTTGCCCCTTAAATTTTTAAGATAGGCAACATGTTCATCGAACATTATTTTTTAGTGGTACCCAGTTATGTATCCAAATTTTAGGTTTAACAGACCACTCACCACTTCACCAGACACCCTGTATAGGTAGCGAAATGAAAATTGAAATAAAATAACGAAAACGAAGCTATGAGAAATAAAGTCACCTCACCATCAATATAGTACATAAACTTTTTCTAATTACAAAACTTTCCCCACTGCCAATGTCTTTTTTCTTGTTTTAAAAAAAATATATATTTCTTTTAAATTTGAAATATAAATTTTGTTTAATTATATGACTTCTCCTCTCAATTGTTTGCCAATTATGCAACAGATTGTTATATGCTTCTCTTGTAAGCATATTAGCCAAGTGTTTTTAAGTTCAAAAGTTCAAATTCGTTGTCTTTGCGTGTTTCTATATTTTTTTTTGTAAAAACAAAATAAAAGAATACAAACACATTTCATAATCACCGATTATTCAATCGACATTTCATTCAACTGATCTAATCTGTCCAGCTCGAAAGTTATGCTATGTTAGTTTCATTTTAGTAGGATTGAATCATGAATGTATTCAACTTCAACAAAATTACTAAAAATTTCATTATAGTAGGAATCTATAGGAAACACATAAAAATTATGTACAAAAAAGAACACAAACACACACACACACAAATCATTATTGTATTTATATTTTAACATTTGATGTTGTAGCAATAATTTTAAAAAGTTCTAAAAAATATAAACATTTTACATCTGAGAATTACCTACTCCATCCTTACTCAAGTATTTTTTATGAATGTGCCTGTGATGAACCTATTTTTTTATTTGATTGGTACTATCTAGTTCAGTTCAGGATAAGATTAACAATAAACCAAAAAATCAAAAATATAAAAAAATAGAAAATCATAAAACATAACACATAAAATATATAAAACGTGCTAATAAAAAGTAAAAATAATACCATGTTTTTTGTCCAAGCTCCTTTCCAATATCCAGTTCGTCATTTCATTAATTCAAATCGATACAATACGACGGAAAATCTTTTAATGGGTTTTCGTTTTTGAAAAGTTTGGCCATCTTTATCATGTACCTATCTACCTACATAAAAAATTCTGAAATGGGATAAAAACAAAGTTAACTGAAATGAAAAAATTTATAAATGTGTGATTTATAGAATTACAATCATCGATAAAACTGAATTACTAAGACATTTTTTTATAACAACAACATATTTAAAAATGAATCATTTGAACAAAAATCTGCAAAATAAGTATTTAAAATTAATGTAGGTAGAGGTACGAAAACATGGAGATGCCTACCTAAAAATTCAATTTTTCCAATTTTGTTGTTTCAACTTCTAAGCACTATTGCAATGTATGAAAACAATTATATGATACGAGTAAAAATAAATTTTAACATCATTATACATCTACAGGTTGATAACTAGATATTTCCAAGAAAATAATATCAAAAGTGAACTTGAAACCCACGATATAACTTTCGGGTTTTTAAAGCTCTTCTTTATGCTATAATAGGTAGGTACCTTATTAAATTTGATCAAGTCGACCTTTCTATTTTCTTATAAAATGAGTCAACTTCCTCAAAATAATTATATTTATACCGCATATAAATTATTTAATTTAAACATAAGTTCAACTAATGCGTAATTCAACTCGTTCAGTATTTAAAAATTTTCGAATAAATAAGTGCTTAGTTTTACATTCGCGTTATATAACGAATGCACATAATTATAACGAATGTCTGTAATAAGCCAATTAGGAGTTTGAATTAATACCCCTTCATTTTACCGGTGTTGAATTTCCCTATTTTCAACAATCTCCAAGAAAGTTTAAACGACAATCATGATTTCAAATATTACTTCGTTATCATGGTGGAAAATGGAACAAGATACCAGCGGGTTTATATAATTCAGAACCGTTTTATAGATACTTTTCGCAAACTCAGAAAATTACACCCTACGCCGTTCATAAATTTTAAACATGTACCGTTGCTAAGGTAACATTATCCATCTCAACAGAAATGCCAAGGTGCGTCCTTATTTTAAAATTACATTCAACGTTAACAGCGATACTAGCATACCGTGTCAATAGAATTGTCTAAGCAGAACAATGAAGGGAGTCAATTTACAGAATTGTTTAGAATGGTACTTCATTTTTAACCTAGTTTTACCAAGTATCCTTAAAGTTTTCAACTTTTCATAAACTATTCAAAAATGACAGCGACAAAAATAAATCAAACTCGAAGGAAATAAAAATTTTATTTTGAAGTTACAAAAAATGAACATCTGTAAAATGAGGCGATGATACAAATAAATAAAACAGAAATTATAAAAAAAAACGAATAATTACACACAGATTAAAAAAAATTGAACAAGGGAGATATTTACATAGCAGATGAATTTTATAATGAGTGAACACTTTTCTCGAGTGTTTTGATCCAAATTAAGCTTAATTTTGATTCTTACGTTCTTCAAGTCTGGCTCTAATGTTTTCAATTTCTTGCTTAACTTCGGAAGGAAGGTCGTTTTGGGTTTGATCTTCTAGATATTTCATGACATCGTCACACTGTGAAATAAATTTTTGCACGAATTAATTAAAAATTCACAAAAATGGGTTTCTCGTGAGAAAGTAATGACACTGCTTACTTCTTTTTTCCAAAAATCGTAATCGATATCGAATAATTGCTTATGATCGATGCTTTGCGAGAGTCCATCCAAGTTGAGAGCTTTTTGGGCGGGTACAATGCCGATGGGTGTTTTTTCATCGATAGATTTCTCACCATCTAGACGACGGAAGATCCAATCCAAGACTCTGGAGTTTTCACCATATCCAGGCCATAAGAAGTTACCCTGTCGAAAAGAAAATTAAATGTATCGTGTGATTTTGTTTTAAAAAAAATATAAAAATAAAGTTTACCTCTTCATCTTTTTTGAACCAATTGACGTGGTAAATTTTAGGAAGTTTGGCATTTGCTTTTTTACCAATGTTGAGCCAATGACGTAAGTAATATCCAAAGTTGTATCCGAAGAATGGTCTCATGGCGAAAGGATCGTGCATAATCACCTTACCCTGAAAAACCCCAATCGATGTTATAAAATTGGAATAAATCGACACTAATTTTCAATACAATTCCACATACAGTGTGTTCAGCAGCAGCAGTAGCTTCAGATCTCATCGAAGCACCCATATAAACTCCATGACTCCAATTTAAAGATTCGTATACCAAAGGAATACCTTCAGGACGACGACCACCGAACAAAATTGCATCGATGGGTACACCTTCGGGGTCTTCCCAAGCTGGATCCATGATTGGACAATTTTCACAAGGAGCACAGAATCTACAATGGAATCGATACGTTAATATTCCGAAATTTTTATATTTTCTTTCGTAGATTTTCCAGGAGACAAATATTACCTCGAATTAGGATGAGATGAAGGAGTCTTCGATCCTCTGGTCCATTCTTTTCCATGCCAATCGGTAATTTTTAAATCTTCGGGGGTATCTTTCTCTAAACCTTCCCAATATATGCCTCCGTCGCTGGTCATTGCAACATTCGTGAATATCGTATCACTCACTATCGTTTTCATCGCATTAGGATTGGTTTTAGTGCTTGTACCTGCGAATATCGTGTTCAAAATTAGATCCCGAGTTCATTAAGTCGTTGTAGTAATCGCTTATTTACCTGGAGCTACTCCAAAGAATCCATTTTCAGGGTTGATGGCTCTAAGTTCGCCTTTATCGTTGAATTTCATCCATGCGATGTCATCTCCGACGCAAGTAACTTTGTATCCGGGTAATGTTGGGTTCATCATGGCTAGATTCGTCTTACCGCAAGCACTTGGGAAAGCAGCTGCGATGTATCGTTTCTTTCCTTCAGGATTAGTGATACCCAAAATCTATTTTCAAAAAAGTAAAATTTATTTCCAATTTTTTAAAAATAATAACAAATATTTGAGAGAGATTTGAATTGAAACTTACGAGCATGTGTTCGGCTAACCAGCCTTCCTTCCATGCGATATGAGATCCTATTCTGAGAGCCATGCATTTCTTTCCCAATAAAGAATTACCACCGTAGTTACTTCCGTAGCTAATGATTTCCAAAGTATCGGCTCTAGAAAATTGAATACTCGAATATACTTTCTCGTTCAATAAAAATCATCATAAAAATACAACTAGGGAGAGGGACGCACTTATTAAATACAACAACACGTTCTGGATCACAGGGCCAATGAGCAAGTTGTTGAACGCCATTCGCAGGAGTTCCGGCAGAATGTAAAGCTCTGACAACCTTTTCTTCTTGTCCTTTCATCTTTTGCACTACCGCATCACCGGTCCTAGTCATCGTTTTCATTGATAACACTACATAAGGCGAATCGGTCATTTCGACTCCGATTTTGGCAATAGGTGAATTGATCGGACCCATACTGAAAGGAATCACGTACATGGTTCGACCTATAAAATCATCAAACAATTTTTAATTAATCAACCTGCAAATCAACGAAATGATTTTTATAAGTAGTTGGATAGGTATGTACCTTTCATGCACCCGGGGAAACGTTCCTCAACAGCTTTCTCCATATTTTCAGGGCTCATCCAGTTGCCCAATTGAGGTACAACTCCATCTTTAGGCGAGGGTACAGATTCTGCTTTGGTTTTACTGATCAGGAAGGTTTTCGATTCTACACGAGCCACATCTGCTGGATTGGTACGAGCTAAATAGCTGAAAATTATGAAATGTTTCGTTGAATTTTTATATCAAGATTTGTTTGATTTTTTTTCAACATCAGGTTTTGAAATAGGTACCTAGCTACGTAGGTAGGTATATTTTTCAGAAATGATACGTATTTAATAGATTTTTATATTAATTTTTGTGACTTTTTATAGAATTATCAGATTGTATCTCAATATTACCAAATTTTCATCATTTCACGATTTTTTATGACTTTAATTTTCAAAAATCAGATTTTGAAATAAGTAAGTATAATTTTTTTTTTTTAATTTTTATTCAATACTATCAAAGACCAAACCTTGAGAAACCCTTATGACAATTCGCCAGCATAATCTAATAATGGACCGATTTTAACCATTTTGTTTCAAAACGTTTCTTTTGACCTCCAAAAATGTCATCAAGCATCAAGGTCCAAAATTTTTTCAATTTCCGGGGCGGGAAATCAAACTTTCGTTGTTTTTTTCAATTTTTTTGACTTTCAACTTGAAAAAAAAATTAAATTTGTAACAAAACAGTTTCAATATTCATCGATTTTTGATTTTTTCAAATTTTCTGGAAAAAATGTAGTTTTTAAACTTTTTTTGAAATTTTAAAAAGTTTTTCGGAAAAATTTTCAAGTTTGGGATAAAACAATCAAAATTTTTTAATTTTTTATTTGAAACAGTTTCATCAATTTTTCAACATTTTTGACATTTTTCAAAGATTTTTGGAAAACATTTTCAAATTTGGAACAGACAAAATCAAAAGTTTATAATTTTTCAATATTTTTTTATGTGTTTAAAATCTGAAGCTGAAAAAATCAAAATTTTGTTATTTTTAAGCTTTATCTTGACATAACTTCAACTTTTTTAAAAAGAATTTTCAAATTGAGACCTGTAAAAAATTAAAAATCAAAATTCCGTATATTTTAAAACTTTTTTGGTACTTTTTTCAACGTTTTGTTCGCCAGTCTCTCCCTATAGACAAATTTCGACCATTTTGATATCATAGTGTTTTTTTGGCGAGTGGATAGATGGGTTCCACCAAGCATCAACAAGGTGCAAAAATTAGGTGCAAACATTTTCAAATTAGAGTCAGAAAAAATCAAAACTTTGTCATTTTTTCAAACTTCTGAAAAATTTTCACCTTTTTTGGAAATAAGAAAACCTTGTGACATGATTTCAACCAAGGTAGTCTTAAAAATTTCAATCATTTTCAGGTAAAATGTGGCATTTGAACATCATCTAGACAATTTCATTTTCATTTTCCTTCTAATATTTCATCGGCGTGAAAAATTATAACCACAAATCTACCAAAATTTTCCTCAATTTTCAAACTTTCGCCTTTAAAGGAAAACGTGCTATTTTTTTCAAATCGTGAATATTTTTCTTAATACGAAATTACATTACAAACTATTTTTCGTACATTGGGGAAATTCGACCAAAAAAAAGACACTTCACCTACAAATACATTTTATCCAATCTATCGAACAAGTCGAAATGTTTTCAGCGTAGGTACATTTTTACACGTAACGGTTGCCAAGGCAACATTCGCCATCTCTATAGAAATGCCAACGTAGGCATTTTCCTTTTCCCGTTGAAAAATCATCCCCCACTTTCGAGCAATAAATTTCCCGATTTCGCAACGTTTTTCTTTGTATTCGATAGCGATATCCAAACAGAACGAAACAGGGTTGTACCTAATCTCGTTGTGTGCTTATTTACGCTCGAATTCTATACAAGGTCTTTAATAAATCAGTTCAAATTTACACACTCAATTAGTGAAAAAAAATTCATGCTGAGAGAGAAGCGATAAGGGAAGATTAATACGTAATTATCGTTATATCGATATTGGGTAGGTAAATAAGATACCAATAAATTCGAATTTGTTACACGATTACGTAATTCGTATTTCGTTTCAGGAAATTATACGAGAATAAACATAAGCAAAAATCCCCACATCGAATGAACCTATCAAATAAAATATTTCAAAATGAGATTTTTCAAAATTTAAAGGACTCTTTACGCCTAACTCAACACTTGCATTTAAATCGATGAAATTCTCGTTGGCGAAATTTAATAATAATCGATTTTCAATTATCGATAAAATACAAAAGGGCTTCAACATGCGATTAAAAACGTGATTAGCGATTAATGTACCGTTTGAGTGATTAATCGCAAGGCTAAATGATTTGACGTAATGTCACACTTATTAATTCTCATTTACATCGTAATTCATAAAACGTACTTATAAATTATACAAATAAAAACTCGAGCTATTAGTATATTACTCGACTTACCAATTTTTGTATTTCGGTAGAGGAATCAAAACATTCTGGTCGACCATAAGTTTGGTCAAATAACGTGCTTCCTGTTCCGATCCATTGCACACGTGCACAAAATCAGGTTGACAGAGCTTGATTTTTTCTTCGATGTATTCTCTCACCTGCATAAAAAATTACAATATTGTTTAAAATCGATTTATATTTCGATTAAAAAATTCACATCGATTCTTACCGTTCTAGGAAAAGCGTTCAAATTTCCATTGGCGAATTTAATAGGAGATTGGATTTCTTTGGACGGAGTGGTGATACCAATAGTTGAGAAATTATTTCCCTTCGAAAATTGACATACTTGTCTGTAAAATAACATTAAAAAAATTATTTTCAAAATCACTTTTTAGGCAGAAAAATCGATAACCGACTGAAATCTGAAATGATAAAATTAGGCATTCCCTTACTCTTCTTGCTTTTCAGGTGATTGATTTGCCAACGCAAGTGAAATCAAAACACCCATCAATATATACGATATCAATTCCATTTCAAAAAAAAAGTCAACGATTATAAATCGTTCCAAAATTTTGAATTAAAAATATCTAGTCTTTTCTCGTTCGAAATCATATTCAGTCTGGACTATAGTCTCGACCCAGTAAGAAATCAAATTCAAAATTTCATTATTTCTTCTAAGGAAATTTTTCCTATCATTTTGTAAACAAATTAACTCGTACATCCTGAATTCGTTTCTGGTAGGTTTTCATCAGTGATAAGATACACGTAACATACGAGTACTCGTATGACTCGAGATTGGAATTGGGGAAATTTCATCGCCTTCGTAAGATATTTTATAAAATTGAGTAGGTACTTAATATTTTTACGTATCTTTGCATCCACACTCGATTAAAATTGATTTCATTCATTAATGTAGGTAATCACTATGAACATGCTTGGGCAAAAAAACTAATTTATTTCATCATAGTTCTTATCTAGATGTATTCGATACCTCGATTGATTTCAATTAGATTAAATTATAGAAATGAATTGCATCATCGAGCATAACTCTATAGCAATCGAACTACACACGAGGAAAAAGGGGGTAAAATACGATTTCACATCATAATTGAACAATCTTTAGGAAAATTTTAGAAAATTATAGGTATATTTTCACTCAAATCTTATTAAAAACAGATACGAAGTTGATTAGGAGCCTTGGGAGGGGATGAGAAATGGTTCGATGATGTTTCGTTGTTGAGATTGAGAAGAGAAGAGGGTAGAAGATGAAATAATTTTTCCACACTCTAAATAATACCTAATCTTACTCGTTCGCAGTAGCGTAGCCAGGCTATTGAGGAGGGGATGGGGGTGAAATCATTGAATTTCAGAATCTGTAGATGAATGAATGTCGTTTCATTCATGAATTACTGTTTTTAATTCAGATTTTTGAGATCGTGAGGGGAGGGACAGACTCCCTAGACTTCTCCTAAATACGTCACAGCTCGTTTGAATGAAAAAAAACAACAACAATAACAGGAAATATTTCAATTTTCTGGCCATTGAACTAGTCTAGCTGCCATTTGCCTGAATTAATATCTTAATTATTCAATTCTTTCTTAATTAATCTTGGAATTTTTGTAATTTTTATTCAAATAGAATCAAACCTTTATTAGCAACATGTTACTGGTATGAAACAATGCCAAATCGAGAAAAAATTTCTGACGAATCAATAGTATTGATTGAGAGATAATCAGTGAGATGACGAGAGGGATCAAACATCATTGTAGACTTGTTCTCTGAACCACTCGTTACACATCATGACTCACATCATAAAGATAAATTACACAAGAAGCAAGAAATACTGCAAGTAGTCTTGAAATCGAACTCAAAATGACCATTTCAGCCATTTAAATGAAAATGAAAATTTTTTAGGTTGATTTACGAAGGGTAGCTCGATTCTAGCCTACAGGGGAGAATGATGGGAAGTGAGAAAAATGAAATACCCTCTGATTGGTACCAAAATTGAACTTAGGAGGCCTCCATTGATGCAAATAATGATTTCGATTGAAAAAATTGAAAATTTTTCATTGCAGTCTTGCCAATTTTCGATTTTCGTAATAAATAGATTTTCATCATAAATAATTAGGAAATTTCCATTAAAAAAATCCAAAGTTGGCAAGACTGCAATGAAAAATTTCCAATTTTTTTTACCCGAAGTAATTTTTTCGCATCAATAGGTCTCTTAGGTCGAGTTTTGGAACCAAGTGTAGGATGTTTCATTTCTTTCAGGGTGTTTATCGGAATTTTTTTAGGAACAACCATTTTTTCACTACCTTTTTTTACTTCTTTTCACAAAATTTTCAGGAGACCAGCCCTTCAAAATTGACTTCAATCAAGGTCGAATACATCTCATTTTTCAAAATGAGGAAAACATGGCATTCGAAAACTTAAATTTCCTAATTTTTCCAGTCGTGGAGAGGGTTTCAGACTCCCTTAACTCCCCCTAAACTATGCAATTGACAACACACACAACGTTAGAAGTAAAAAAAATAAAAAACGAAAAGTAGGTGATATTTAAAAACGAAAACGAAAATCAAATGGGGAAAGAAAGTGAATTTATTGAGTCCAAACGAAGCGAGGACGAAAATTTTTGCAGAAAAAAACATTCAAAAACTGAAATTCATCATTACAGTTGAATTCAATTCTATTTTTTCACTGCTTTTATTGAAATTTTGACAAAATTCACTACTTTTTCACTTAATTCGCTTCCTCTTTTTTTTCGGATCACCACTTCTTCACTACTTTCATAATATATCTCAAAAATGTTGATTTTTCATCGATTTTCAACGTTTCAACCTCCTGGTACAAGGCAATAAATAGTACCTATTTAATTTCGAAGTCAATGGCCTAAGGAGGCGTAGAAAATAGTGTCTTTTTTTCAGAAGGTGATCGAGGTACCAGATAAATGATACTACCCAAAAGTACCAAGCAAAAAAAACATCTTTTTCAAAATTATCCCATTTTGAGCACCCTCAGATCCGTCTCCCTTTGAGCTAGGGGTCTAAAATGTTCTACGGTGCATCTGCAACTCAAAATAAACCACCCCCTTAGATTTGGTCAAAATTCGAGGTTTGTGTTCTTTCGCTCCATTTCATCACTCATTTTTTATGGTTTTGAAAACATTTTTTCAAAAAATACAAAATTTTAAACTTGATTTTCAAAAAAGAATAAATAAAAAATGGGCAGATACTTCGTATTGAATAATTAGAAAAATCGAAATATGAATTTCATTATGTATTTTCATACACCAAAAGTTGGAAAATTTCGTCAAAAAAACAAATAGGAATAATTTTTGAATTTTTTCTCAAAAATTAGATCATTTTATTATGTGATTTCATATCATAAAAGTGGAAAAATTTCACCAAAAAAACAGATAGGAATAATTTCTGAAATTTTTTCAAAAATTAGATCATTCAACATGGTGCCATTGCTCCATCCTATCACTCATTTTGTAGTTTTAAAAACATTTTTTCAAAAAAAAAAGAAGAAAAATTGGGCAAATAGGTACTTTGTATTGGATAATCAGAAAAATCAAAATATGAATTTCACTAGGTATGTATTTTCATGCCATAAAAATTGAAAAATTTTGTTGAAAAAACAAATAGAAATAATTTCTGAAACTTTTTTCAAAAATTGATCATTTTTATTATGTATTTTCATATTATGAAAGTGGAAAATTTTCATCAAAAAAACAAATAAGAATAAGTAATTTCTGATTTTTTTTCCAAAATTAGATCATTCAACATGGCGCCTATATTTTTTTTTCAAAAACATTACTTTTTCACCGGCTTTTTTTTTACTGTTTTTCACACAATTTTCATAAGACCACTTTTCCAGACTTGAATTCAATTCTAAAAATTGTCTCATTTGGAAAAATTTAACACCTCTCATCCTCCTGAAAAATATTCAAGAATGAACAGAACGTTGTGATTTTTCTATTTTTTTCATTTTTTTTACTGCTATTATCGAAATTCAGACAAAATACAGCTCTGTTTCATTATTTTCATTACCAATTTTTTAAATCACTATTTTCTCATTATTTTCACTAATTTCACTGCTCTGTTTTCAAAGAAATGAACTCAAAAAACAAAAATAAGTACTTCATATTGAATAATTAAAAATTGCCTATATATTTTCATACATTACTAAAGCTGAATAATTTTTGTCAAAAACGTGAATACAAAATTTTTCTAATTTTTTTTTCAAAAATTGGGGAGATTCAAAGTTCTGCATTCAAAAAAAGAAATAAAAATTGAAACAAAACTGATTACGCCGATGTCCCACATTAAATAATTAATTTTATTGCAAAATATACCCATTTCAATTATATTCCTTCAATTCACTAAATTTATAAAAAAATTTAACCAAAAAAATTCGTTTGAAAACTTGAAGATCTCAGGAAACATTTTTTCTTCCTCTCGAAAAAAAGAAGATTAATGTTTAAAATAACACAAAAATGATCACATTTCTGCATAAAAAATGAATTTTGATTACTCCTTCATACACTAAATTTGTAAAAAAAAAATAATGAAAATTTCTCTCACATAAAAATCCATCCAATTTCTACTTTATCTACATTTTAAATCTCGCAAGAAACTTTTATTAAAAAATTCGAAACATATAAATTTGCATTAATGAAAATTTTAAATTACAAACCTCCCAGGAAGTATTAATTAAACCGGTCGCAAAATATTAATTAGAACAAAAACGATTAGGAAAAAATTAAAACTCGTTTCTTAATATCTAAAGCAAACTTTATTTTGAAAAAAATTTAAATACTTACGCGAATTGGAAACTGCTATCTATTATCGTATATTCAGGCATTTTGGAAAAAATTTAAGAAAAAAAATTCACAACAACGACGAAAATATTATACGAAAAGTTATTATATTGGTGGGCAAAAATATTATAGGACAGAGTATCTTATTATCATCGAAAAAGTTGGTGAAAGTTTTAAAACAATTTTTCATTACACCGGAAATAATGTTAACTGGACGCGAAAAAAGTTTCGGTACGAAATGTATTTGTAAAATGATACGTTGGCTTGATACGAGTGCAGATTTATATACAAAGTGGCCGCTTTATCTATTGTAAAATAACTTCGATTCGAATCCAAAGTAAATAAAATCGTTAAAATTAAAAAAAAATCAATTTATTAATCTCAACAGATGCGTACGTCATTTATCAATATTTTATATCGAACAAAAGTTCGAAGTAATTATGACTTAAGTCGCATGACCTTAAAATAAGTCATAACGCGTTATTCATTGCCACCATTCGTCTTACCAACTTCTCAGTAGACGTTACGTACGCGCTGCTGGCGAGATAAAAACAAATCACAAACCAAAACATACTCGCCCAACTTCGATAAATTTTTTTCAATCGATAACCAACTTGTAATTCGCTTTTTGAAAAAAAATCTTTACCAGATGAATCTCTTAATCGTATGACGTAAATAAGAGTACGAGTACCTCGAACAATGTGCAATTTTATGACGTATTCGAGTTGCAATTTTTCATTTTCCATTTCAATTTTCCACCTAAACTAGGTAGAGTCCTTGGGGTTTTTTGAGAAAAAGTAAGATTTTGAATTTTTGTATTTATGTTTTCGAATGATCGGTGTAGTCATTTTTTGGATTTTTTTCCTAGTGTTTATTTTTTTCTTTTATTTGTATCTTTTTTTAGTATATTTCAATTTTAACCTCGGATGAGGACCCCTGTTCCTATTTGTGATATATTTGATTAATTTATATGAAGAATAAAATTAATTTCTCATACATCTATTTAATTCGATGGCATTATTTTCAAAAAATTGGACTAAAACAGACGACCGCTCGTAGATAAATCAATTTTATGCCAAGTCAAACATCAAAAACGACAAAAAATATTTTAAAAAAACTCTAACGAAGCAAATGCGCTAGAAAAGCTGTTTTTCTCACTGTAAATTTCATAATAAGCCTTCAACAATCAAAAAATTTCACTTCGCATGAGTTTTTAAAGCGAAATTTGAATTTTGGAAAAAAACGAATTGTATTATGGCAAATATCTTGAGAACTGGTCCACAAAATTGAAAACTGTATTTGACCTTTTTTATACGACTTTTCAAATGCTATTAAAAAGGTTATTTATGATTTTCAAGTAACAGCAATATTCAAGGCGTTAGAGGTATTTGAAATCTTTAATCGTGAATACTTCGAGAACCGGTTCATAAAAATGAAAATACCATGAAACCTTTTTTATGCGTCTTTTTAAACACTATGAAAAAGGTCATGTGTAATTTTCACCTAAATGCAATATTGAAGGCGCTACAGGTATTTGAAAATTTTAATCGAGAATAACTCGAGAACCGGTTCACCGATTTTTCTTCAATTCAAGAGGGGTCTATTTCCATCTGTATTTGATCTTTGGCAAAAATTTCATTTCATTTGGTCAATTATTACGAGACTTATCGTCTGGACAAAACTTTAGGCATACCATCAGGTCAATTTTAATAGCTGATTTTTCGATTCTCGAAAATCAGCCATAATTGAACCACTCGAGCTGTTCAACATTTACAATTCACGAGATAAAATCAAGTATTCGAGTAAACTAGATTTTTATCATAAGGGAATATCACGCGTGGTAACGAAATATCTATTCAAATATCTATACAATTTTCTGTAAAAAATCACGTGTAAAATAGATAGACTACGCACCAAACAACCACTTTATTCAATTTGAAAACACTATTTCACAATTTACTGACGTATACCTGCATAGTTGAAAATTTTCCAATCATACTCTCAATCCCCGACCCTTACCGATGAGTTCACTCGAATCATTACAGACTCGATGAAACAGGAAATTAGGTCGACTTACTATGTATCAGTATCTCTAAATAGGTATCTTCAATCAATAAGTGCCTAAATTGTTCTAATAATTTCTAAAATCTAGATTATAAACATCCAAGTTTTGCGCAATTTCCTGATTCGATATAAACGTGAATCTCACGTCTCGAATTAAACTTATTAAACTTCCTAAACGCGATATTATGGTTGAAAGACTACAATTGGGAATTTTGTACGCATTTTAATTCATATCTCGCCATAGAAGAATTTATCAAGTTACGAGTTACCTTTGCTCTCTTATAATTCTGCTCGTCCTAAACGTTCTAAATGATTCGTGAATATTCACAATTCTCGGAAAAATATACAAACAACGTATGGTTTTTGAAAGGCGTGTATTCTCATATCGAGATGAGATTTTTACATTATGCACACAGATGAACTTTCGCACATATTTTAATAAACGTGACGTCATCGGACGTTTGTTATGATTCGCAATAATTCTCGACGTTTGTTACGTAAAACTGTACCAGAGGTACAATTGTATGTACACAAGACATACATACATGTACATACGTAATACGTATGTCTATAGATATTAAAATTTACGAGATTATTTCGAGGAAATTTGTCTTCGAAAGAATTTCATATGTAATTTCAAATGCAAATAATAATATTTATACATAAAAAAGTACGTAATTCGACGATGGAAAATTTTTTTTAACGATGAAGATCGTGATTTAACTGGGCAACAAATGGAAATGGGATTAAAGTTTCAAATGGTTTTTAAACGTGAATGACGTGGCATTAACTCAGAGCATGAACTATTGGCGAATTCAACTAAAAAATGATTTCTTTCGTAGATTTTTCTCATTTTTTCATGTGTTTGATAAAGAACTCCCCCTCCCACCCTCAGCAAGCCTTAGGAGCAGGGGTGGAAAATTTCGAACTACTTGAAAACTTGTAAAATTTTCAGTATAAGGCGTGTCCCACAAACTATAATAGAAGGTCGATGGACTGCAAAAATCTCGAAAAATACGCCTTCTAGGAAAAAAACTAATCACTTAAGGCAGAAAGTGAATTTCAACCTCTATAATTTCAATTCTCTGCTTTTTGTTTTTGAAGGACTCTTAATTCGGCGAGAAAAATCCATATTTAAGGGAATTTTTTTCATTTTCAAAACGATTGACTTTATGTATGGGCCAAGTTTCACATATAACATGGATTTTATGGTCAAACTAGGGGCTCGACGAAAAAAGTGATAAGAAACAAAATTGTAGAGCTTAAAATTCCGTTCCCGTTTAAGATGATTGATTTTTTTCTAGGAGACTTGGTTCCCGAGATTTTTGCAGTCAAAGTTCCTAATGCAAAAAATTTTTATTAAATTTTGATCTTTGACTGCGAAGATCATCAAAACCAAATTTCTTAGAAAAAACCAATGTCTTACTGTAGAAAGAAAATTTCAAGCTCTACAATTTTGATTCTGAGCATTTTTTTCGTAGGACTCACAGTTTGACCAAAAGATCCATGTTTTCAAATGAAAAACGTTCCTACGATTTTTTTTCATTTTCAAAAACATCGACCTCATTTGTAATGCTTTCAATACTTAGGGAGGGAGGCGGGGGGATGAAAAATGTGTACTGAATCCTATATCTACAGATTGTCTACGATGATATTGAAAAATAAAAAGAACTCATTATAATCTGTCAAAAGAAAAAAATTTTGGATCAAAGGTACCTTCATCAAAAGTTAAATTTTTCTCATCAACTCTGAAAAATTCAAAATTGATTGTACTTTTGACTCAGAATTTGATAGGTAAAATTTTAATTTTTTTTGAAATTTTTCTGAAAAATGTCTAGTCTGGTTTGTTCCAAAATACTTTCAACTTGAAAATTTTCTCAATTTATAACTTAAAAAAACTCACCAAGATATCAAAATTTCAGCACTTTCATTTCAAATTTTTGAAATCTGTTCCAAATATACAGAAATATTCTTTTGAAAATTTTGTAATTTTGCTTCAAAAAATTTGTAAAATTTTATCCACTGATAATTGTAAAATTTCATCCCCAAAAATTTATAAATTCTGCTGAAAAATGTCTAGATTTTAGTTTCAAAACACTTACAGCTTGGAAAATCGTTTAATTAAAAAAATGAAAAAATTCGAACACTTTCATTTCAAAATTTTTTAAATTTTATTCCAAATATGCGTAAATGCTGCTTTAAAAATATTGTAGTTCTGCTTCAAAAATATCCCCTCTGTGAAAGCCCCCCCACCTTACAAAAAAATTGGTCAACTTCATCTTCAAAATTTTGGAAATTTTGTTCCAATTATTTTTAGGAATTTTTGTTTTTCTCCAGAATTTTATTTGAAAAAAATTGTTATTGTATGTATTTTGAATGGGTGAAAAATATGCAGAATTGGCCAGTGTAAGACCTTTATTCTAAATTGAAAATATTTTAGAATAAAAAAAGTACAAAAATTGTCGTTAAAAGAATTTTGAAATAATATATCTTCAAAAAAATTTAGATCAAAAGTAAATTTTTAAAATTTTTTAGAATATTAGTAACATTTTCAAAAAAATAAAGCAAAGTTTTGAAAATTTGGATTGAAAATACAAAAATTTTTGAATATTTTAGATCAAAATTTTGCAAATTTCAGAACTCAATTTCGAAAATTATTTGGAGAAAATTTTGAATAATTTTAGATTGAGAATCAATTTATTGTACTTAAAAAAAGAATTTCAAGTTTTGGGGTACTCTAATTACTGGGGCACCCCTATGAATAGAACAGAATTATCGACTGCAAGGCGACAAATGATTATTTGATGAAAAAAACCGAAATATATACGAAAAAAGAATTAATCGAACGTTATAAATCGAATTCAGGGTAAGTAACATTATGAACAACAAAACGTCAGAAGTCAATGAACTGAGTAACTGATTCACAAAATTGTTTCAATTTTTTTCATACAAAAATTTACACTTGCTTTCACATTTTTTGAAAAAAATTAAAAAAAAACTATACTTTCCAACAACGTTATGATAAGTACAATTTTCTAAATAACATTACACAACGACAGAAAAATTTTGTCTAATTTTACGCAACAAGTTGATTTTTTTGCATTCAACTTACTCGACATTTTTTTGAAGTTTTTGAAGTTTGTTTTCTCAAGGCAAAATGAAAACATTGCACGAATGTTTTTTTCAAAACCGTTACATAGCGTTATTTTTCAATAAAATAACAATAAGGTAACTCACCCAGTGGTGGACATTCGCCCAGTGGTGGACAATTTTGATTTTAAACAATCATAATAAGGTTTCAGCGCATATGTTGGCAATACTAATCATTCCTTATCCTGTAGAATACTATACCCCATCACATCCCGGTGCAAGATATCAAAAATTTTCAATTTAATTGCGTTTTAAAAATATTTTAATAATTGCCCT
>FIZU01004416.1:0-49617 GCA_900064475.1 Pseudococcus longispinus
CCCCCCCCTTTGGGGGGGGGGGGCCCCAAAAAAAAAAAAAAAAAAAAAAGGATAGGTACATTCTACATACATGCCAAATCTATACTTGTTTTTTTTCAAATGATTGTTTAAATATTGAGCCAGATTTTAAGAGTACTCGACGACGAGTAAATCAGTCAGGGAATTAAATTTTCACCAAGAGGGTCTAGACACAACTTGTGTCCTAACCTACCCCCTACAACTTTCGAAAAATTGAAAAACAATTTTCCCTAGTTAGTTCATAATGTTTTTTTTTTAGTTCTGTTTTCTCAATTTCTCCCATTTTCTGACTTACTTATTAATATACTTAATTTGAATAGGTTAAGTACTTCGATGTTCTTTAATATTTGTATTTTAAAAATTATTTCTGTTTCTTGTACAACGTAGGTATTTAAATTCGAAATCGGCGAGGGGCTAAAAAATGAAAAGTATTCAAACGTAAGCATTACCTATTTTTTCAAGATTTGATTTTCATCAATTCTTCGTTCAAGACCTGTACATGGCACATTAAAATAAATAAATTATAAAAAAATCATCAATTTTGGAAATTCAACTTGAAAAATTTATTTAATATGTTATTTTTATTTTGAGGGTGAGGGGTGGGGGATTTGCCAACCTTGTGTCAAATTTCTGGCTACTTACCATTTCAATTTTAAGAAACCCAAACGAAAAAATATACCTAACTGTAATTTCCCCCACAATTTCCCCTCCGCAGTTGGCGTATGTCAGAAGACGAACCAAGTTCATAAAATTTTTCGACATAGGTAGGTACCTATTCTTAGACTAATTTATTGAGTAGGTAGATAAAATTTGAAGTGATGAAAGCAAGATTCTGCGAAACATCGAACCAACTATGGACAAAATAATTGTGCAATTCGAATTTACACAAATAAAATTGAACAAAAAATATGACTAGAAAACTTCTACGAATTGTTATAAAAAATTCGATTCAAAATCAAGTCAAGTTTAAGTTTGGAGGTACGAGTAGTTATGCTTCATGTACCAGTTTCACTGAAAATGGGCATTTTTTTAGCTTATTTCGGATACGTTTTGCATGGTTTTCGTTGTTTTCGTACATTAGGTCAACATACTATTTCGGTTTGAAATGCTGCAGATGGCGAGGAAAAAGGCGCCTCCGTAAAACAATTCCAACTTGTCCATTCACGCCGCCATCAAAGTGCCAAATAAAACGAGGATCGCTCTGTTCGTATAAAATCTGTGCAAAAAACCTATCTCTGTAGCCGGCTTGCTGACCAAACGAACAAATTTTCGAGTGCTTAATTAAAATTTTGTTTGTAGAATGAAACAGAAAGAGAATTTGGTTAATGGCGTTTGATTCGAGTTGATATTCCGTCGTATAATATGTAAACTAAGCGGTGCTCGTGCTGGCGAGCAGCGATGAGACGAATCAAGTGAATAATTCTACTGAAGAAAAGTTAACGAGAGTGCAAAAGGTTTAATTATTTTTGATAATTAGCTTAGTGGGCGTAATGATTCAGCTTCCGGGGTCGTTGAGTTTGCTAAATGTATGCAAACCAGTGGAATACGGAGCGAAGACCGAGAACGAGTATCACTGATGTGAAATTATGCAGACGAGTTTTTTTTCTTATCCAGGTTCGTTCGGGTAATACTCTTTAAATATCTCATTTCGATTCAAAATTCAAAGAATTTTACCCGCAAATATCTTTAAGATGGAGAAATAATCTTTATTCCGAGTTGATTTCACGCTCAGAGGAGTCTGTTCTTCGGCGTGTAACTAAAATCTCTCACCCTTTTTGGTAACTTCAAAAGAGATTTTAATAGGCGTATCATTTAAACCGACGCTATGTAAGGATTTTCATAATTTATCTTAACAAGACCCCGGTGGTATCGAGGATAACTTCCTAATTGGGCAATTTACCCGTCGTTTAGTGCTTTACTTATGAAGGCATTATATTCGAATTTATACGTTAATCTAACAACGTCCGTGTGTTGTTATTACCGTGAATAGAAAAGCCAATTATTTATCCAGACGAATTGCGAGTTGCGACGCTCTCTGGACGTTAAATTTATTGGAAGCGGGAATTGAATTTAAGTTATGTTAACTTTAAAAGTAATTACCGTTCTAAGAAAGACATAAGACATACGGTGCCGGATTCTTAGTGTCGTCTAACCTCAAGATTATCAACTAGCACTCTTTGCATTCACTAATTCCCTACACATGGGTTAGGTATGTATTAGGTAAGAATCATCTGCAGTGTAAGCGTAGGTATGCTATGGGTATGCAGATTACGAGGTAGAAGTGCAATATTTACAGAATACTTACATATCAGATGATTTTTAATCAAATTTCGATAATTAAAGTGCGAATTGAAGTTGTTGAAGTTATTAGGAGCGTTATGTAACTGTGTTGGAAATTGTGATCCAAAATCCTTTAAAACGATCTATGAATAGTTCTTGGAAAGTAGAAACCTTGAAACATCTTGCAAAGTTTATTTCGCATAACTTTCAACGCTTTAGAAAATAATTTGCGCGAAGTTTTGCGTAATCATTTTCCAAGGTCAAAATTAACGACAACCTTCGTTCTCGAGATGGCTCATTTTCACTTCGAAAATGCGAATTTTGCAAGAAGGAGAAATTTTCGGAGGAAAATAACGCCGGATTTGAGATCAGCGACCTCAAATTAGTCGAAAACTAGGTAAAAAATTTGAAAATTCGTCAAATTTTGAAACAACAAATTATAAAAATTTAATCTCGAGAAATATTGCTCAAATCAGGAAACCGAGGGCATATTCGTGATCAGCCACCTCAAATCTGACCGAGTACACCAGTTTCAGTTCCATAGGACGTGAATTTCAGAAAAAGTGCCAAATTGGCCATTTTTGTTCATTTTTTGGGGTGGAAAAAAATTGTCGAAAATGGGCGTTCAAGGTGTCTAGGAGGAGGTATTTGAACTCACTGAATCCGAATTTGCAGTCGGTTTTGTGGTTGATGGCGCATTTGCAAAGTTATGACAGTATTTTGGAATTTTCAATTTACTGGAAAATCGCGTCATTTCCACCGCAACCAAGGTAGCACGGTGAAACTGATGGCGGCGATGACTTCGCCGTGGTCAAATACCCTCTCCTAGACACCTTACTCGCTGATATCGGAAAAAAAATTTTTGCCCAAAAAATAAAGAAGAGGGTTACCTAGGTTAGTTCATGTTTTTTTTTTCGATTTTTGAAAAACTTGCTCATTCACTACTTCGAGATCGCTGAGTCCAAATCCGGTATTCATTTTTGTCGCTAGATCTTTGTTCTTGAGATATCGCTCATTTTCACCTCGAAAATGCATTTTTTGTTAGAAGTAGAAATTTTCGAAGAAAAATAACGCCAGATTCGTGATCAGCGACCTCGAATTAATCGAAATCGACATGACAAATTCGAAAATTCGACAAATTTCAAAATTTACACTTCGCCTTGGAAATTGGTGATAGACAATTTAACTAACACCAAATCATGAAAATGGAAATTGCAATATCTCGGGAAATAATGCTCAAATCACGAAACCGAAGGTATATTCATGGTCAGTGACCTCAAACCTATCTGGATACACCAGTTTCAGTTCCATAGGACGTAATTTTCAAAAAAAGTGCAAAATTGACCATTTTTATTTATTTTTTGAAGTGGAAAAAAATCGTCGGAAATGGGCGTTTGGGGGGGGGGGGGGGGGTATTCACACACGCTGAATCCGAATTTGTGATTGATTTTGTGATTAATTGCGTATTTGCAAAGTTATTGCAGTTTTTTGAAAATTTCAAATTGCTGTAAATTCGCTATTTTCTCCGCAACCAAGGTAGCTACGGTGAAAATGATGGCGGCGATGAATTCGCCGTAGTCAACTACTCCCTCCTAGACACCTCATTCGCCGATATAGGGCAAAAACCCCAAAAAATAGAGAAGGGCTTAATGTTTTTTTTTTTTGATTTTTGAAGATTTACCAAAATGTTTGTCATTTGCTAATTCGAGGTCGCTGATTCTGAATACGGTGTCCATTTTTGTCGCTCGACCTTTGTTCTTGAGTTATTGCTCAATTTTACCTCGAGAATGCGATTTTTGCAATAAGGAGAAATTTTCGGAGAAAAATAATGCTAGATTCGAGATCTGCGATTATGGGAAAAACTTAGCTTTAGGTATTCATTTTTTTCAATATTAATTAAATTAATTAAATGTTTTATTTATTATTAATACTACTTTATTAATATTTTTATTTTTTCGAAAATTTTTGTTTCGTTATCGAATTGATAAAATATTATTGAAACGGGTACGAGGTGAACACAAAAAGGGGATTAAGTTAATACTTGAATCGAAATCTCGATGAAAAAAACGATTCAGTCATTCGTTAGAAATTGAAATACAACGCAATCAATTTTGACAACTTTACGTATTATATTTTCCAGTCTCCCAGGGAGGATCCAATATACCACCAATAAGACTGTATCGAAATATGATTTACGATCGGTCTGAAGAATGCGGAAACCATGGTGGAAAAAAAACTTCGCCGCATTCGAGCAACGCCAATAACGTGCAAATATACTCGAGTAGTATAAGTTACAGGAACTAAATCGGGCGAATATTTCGAATATTTGTATGCATATTTAGAAAGGAGAGGAAAAACAGCGAGTGAGAATTTGATTCGTTTTTCATCGTCATTATACTCGATGAAATGAGAGGGAGATGAAAGTTTCGCGCAGCGTGATGAATATTTGTATGAAATCGCGGATTCCTATCAACTGTCATTGTATTTTATCGATGGCGCCTGCCTATTCCCAAGTCGTAAATTTTTTTCTTCCCCAATAGGGCTGAATTTGGTGTTCTTTGTTTTCAAACTCTCGCAACGAGAATCAAAAAACTGCCAAGAGAATGGCCAATAACTTTTCCAACACACTGCAATTCTTGCATAAAACTGGGAAAAAATTTACTTGCATCGAAAAAAATATCGATCTGTATTTCAAAACATTTTACTCGTTTTATCGGTCATTACCATTATTACATTTATTAGCGATTTGTAGGCCATTTAAAATCGTATAATTTTCAAGCAAATGGCTTCTAAATGGGGCCAGTCGAAATATGTGCCTGATGCATCGCAGCGCACCATCCCAATAATAATGATTTATCGAGACGAACGACCACAAATAATACTAAATCATCATCGCTAGCCTTTCCCAAAAAGGCTGCAACTTTTAAGATTAACGTGATATCGCCTTATAAATGGCATCGCCTTTTGTCCTTTTTATTAACCATATAAAGTAACTAATTTTTTCACCCCTTCGATGCACCTACCCAACCAAATAGTCGTCCCTGAGTATAAATATAGCTAGTTTTCTCTTCGAATGCAGTCGAAATACTTCTTGGGCAATAAATTCCCAGATAATCGATTCATCACCTCAATAGATATCGTTAAATATTAATGCAGTAGTTCAAAATAATGTCGATATTTTACGACCCAAAGTAAGAAGTAGGTATAATAAAGTAATAATTTCATAAAATCCGATTTAAATCATTGGTACAATAATTTTAATGAAAAGTAGCGGAGAACAGTCAACAAATTGTACTACAGTATCTGTACATGTAGCAAAGCATAATTACTTACAATGAATTTTTCCCCTTATGAAATTATACACGCGTGTGAAAGATTCAAAGATACAATAATGGGAAGAGAATTTACAATTAATGTGGTAAATGGGTTAGGTAATCATAATTTGTACATCGATAAGCTTCAATGAAAAAACAAAAACGAAAAACAATAATTAAAAATACGTCGTTAATCAAAATAAAATTTAACACATACATATATTTCGAAGGTAACCTACACAATGGTTTTATCATTTCATCGATAAATTGGTAAGGAAGAAGGGGAAAATCGTTCGAGTTTCTTTTCAAACTTTCAAAAATATATTGAAACGATCAAACGAACAATTTTCTTTAGTTATAAATTATATAAAATAAGCGTAAGAGTAAAAAATAAAAAAAAAAACAATAGAGAGATTGGGAATTTTAAATAGGAAGTATTTGTAGTATAATGCAAATAGATACATACAATAAATGAAGGAGATGGAGAAAATTATGTGATTCAAAGAAACCATAATAGGTAATGAACTTACAATAAGAATACTGATAAAAAGCGATTATGGAAAAAGAGTATACATAAATGATCTACGTATGTAAATAAATAAAAAAAAAGAGAAAAGATTGTTTTGCTCATTTTCTCTTCGTAGGTACATATAAAAGAGAAGACAAATAAATTAAATTATTATTAAAAAATAGTGAATGGTAGGTATATTTACGTATATCCATTATATTAAAATAAGTTTTGGTATTTTTTTCGTATAATTATTAATTATTATTTACACAGGTGTCGATATATTTCAAATTATGTTACAAATATTCACATTATTTTACAAAAAAAATGAGGCAATTTCGTTGTTTTTTTCAAATTGTATAAAATTGAAATATTTTGCATTGTTTTTTAATTTTAATACTGAAATAATTCGAATTTGTCAATACAAGCAAAAAGCTAACTGCCATTTTATAAATGAATCTGGCAACTTGACGATATTTTAATAGCTAATTAATCATCTAAGACTACCTAATTGACCAAATTAGATATGTTCAATCAATAACCGACGCGACGAGAGGACATTTTATACGCAAAATTCATTCAAAAAATAAAATAGATAATTTCGCGATAAAAAAATTATTCATTGAGAATTAAAGTAGGTACATAGAAAGGCATAACATGGAATGAAAATTGACCAAAATTGAATAGGTACATCATTAATTATGAAGTAGGAATATTTGTTACTTATTAAAATTTTTTAGATAGGTAATTCGAAGGAGGGAATTCTAACGATATTATGTAGTATTGTCATCGATTATAATCACTTTTTCGAAGTATTATTCAAGTATTTGTAGGCGTTTCATAAATTATTACAAATCACTAAAAAATATAAGTAGGTTTCGTTAAGTTATTTCGTACAAATTGGCAGCAGTTGGATTATACAATTAATAAATTGAAATGAGCGTTTGTTTATACGATCTCGTAGATAGGTAATTAGGTACTTAGTTACCAGCGATTCTGGGTTTTTGTTTTTTCACAAAATCTTGAGCAAGTTTGTCCCACGTTCTTGATTCTAATATTTGTAAAATTGGATGATCTGTCGAAACGAAAAGAAAGGTCGAATAAAAAGAAGGGAATTGCGAATTGGGATACATTGGAGATAAAAATCACAGACTTTTATTTTTCTGATGCATCAAAGGTAAATCTACGTGTTTCAGTCCGTGAAAATTATCCGCATTGCAAGTACTGTTCACCCCTGGAATACTGCTTAGAGCTAGGAATGCCTCGCCGGCGAAATCATTCGCGGTTAATACGTCGTGATCCATTACAGTGAATAAAATCATAGCTCCGGGGACACGACATTGTTCCAGCGTGACAGAGCTGTGTAAGAAACAGAAACGAAAAATTACAGAGATTTGTTCTGAGTACTTCATTGGGTTCAATCGACGGGTAAAACTCACAATTCGAAACATTCGTCGAATAATGGGTTCAAGGTTTTTTTCTGAACATTGGTTGTCTGTTCCAGACAACTGGGAAATAACGATCTGGGTAACAATTCCACAATTACAAACGGGTCGCTGAAGCCTGCAGATGAAAAAAAATTAAAATAAATTTGAGTATTTCTGAAACATTCCATCATTTGTAGTTCAACTGAAGTTAGAAAAAATGAAAAAAATGGTCTGGTTCATTAATTTTCGGTGAAAAAACAATTGAAATGGTGATTACTAACTAAAAAGAATAAAATTTGCGTCATAAATGTAAATTGCTACGTTAATTATTCATTTAATCGTAAAAATAATAGCGCCAATGGATTCCTTGCATTAAAATAAAAACATGGTATTGACACTTCGTACAGTCATTAGAGTGAAAAAACAACTAAAACGTAACAAAAATTAAAAGCATGAAAAAATGTTTTTAAAACGCCTTGTAGAGTATGCAACCAAACTTACTTCGGTGCAGGACTTGCATAACCACAGATTTAAAAATTGCCCTAAAACTCAAGTTTACATGAAGACTTGAGTTTTAGGACAATTTTCAAATCTGTGGTTATGCAAGTCCTGCACCGAAGTAAGTTTGGTTGCATACTCTACAAGGCGTTTTTAAAACATTTTTTCATATAACAACCAATATTTTTGCAGGCAGAATTTTTTTCTCAATTCTAGTCTTAGGACCGGGTATCGATGGTAAGTAATTCATTTTCATCTCAAATGTAGTCTTAGGTTAGAGTATTGATGGTAAGTAATTTTTTTTTCTTCTCAAAACTAATCTTAAATCCAGATATCGATGGTAAGTAATTTTTTTCCATCTCAAGTCTAGTCTTAGGTTCGGGTATCGATGGTGAGTAAATTATTTTTCTTCTCCAATGTAGTATTAGGTGCGGGGTGTATGGTAAGTGATTTTTTTCAGTTTGCTGCGGTCACGAAACTCTTGCACCGAAGTAAGTTTGGTTGCATACTCTACAAGGAGTTTTTAATTTTTAAAACTTTTTTTTTTTATTACAAGAACGTAGTGTGACTTGTTTGAAACGTAATGGGTTGATGGAGGGGCCAAATAGGGTATAATGAGGTCGTAGAATTTGAAAAAGCAATTTGTTTTTCGCGTTCTATATTTAATCGTACCATTTGGATCCAACGGTATAACATCTTTGGCATTAAGGACTTCCACACAAAGTGAATCGTGATGATAATACGCTCTGACGGACAGCACTCCGTACTCGGTACTTTCGACTAGGCCCTGTTCTCGCAAACGATTATTGTAGTACAACAATATCAATTGTTCGGTTTCGGTTTTGTGATATTGTAGTCTTTCTTTGACAGCTTGATAAAGCTCTGCAAAATCACAACATTAAATTCAATTATGAAATCAAGAATGTTCTATTTTTTTCTCGTCTCACCTCCAGTCAGCACTTCAAAAGTTAACCCTTTGCCATCGGCGTAGAAAAATTCAATGAGCAAATCCAAAGCTTCGTACAGACGATCGTAAAACCCAGCTAATTTATCTCCAACGCTTCCATCGGTTTGATGACCCAACTCGAGTAAACATACTTCCCAAATACTCCATAATACTTTTTCGAAATTTCTAGGCAACAAGGCTGAATTCAAGGTTGACAGATGACTATGCAGATACTCGAGTAACGGCGTGATTGCGTCACTGGTTGGCAAAGAGTCTGGTGACCATGCCAGATGAAACATGGCTTTTTTCAACGGTGATCTCATCTATGTAAATGAAATCGAAATTACATCGTGTAATACGTACCTATCTAATGAATTTTCACATGCAGCTGTATGTACCTACAGTGTACATATAAAACAGAAATTGAATAAACAATTACTTTAACGCCGACTCGACTGACGATTATCGTTATTTCCGATTCTAAATCGTTGATGGTGGTATCTAAAAGCGAGGTAATTTCTTCTCTGTATTCGAAATTTTCGTTATCTACAGCTTCGATGGTTTCGAGCATCGTATCTAATTGTAATTCGTTCGGTAATAAGGATAAAGATCGTCGGACGTATTCTAAATCGTTTATTGTCACGCACATCTGAGCAGAAAAATTGCAACATTTAGAAAAACATGATTATTTGAATAATATTTGACGATATTTCGACATGAACTTTATTATTTTACCTCATCAGTGATTTTAAACGGACCCTGCTCTTCGTAGTAACCGGTTTCTTTGAGTTTATTCTGCGTCAGCTCGGCGTAATACCTTGCACATTCGCAAATCGCCTGCAAAAATGATAGAATTGTTAAAATTTCCAATATTTCGATTCTACATTGGGTAGGAATTGGATTTCATGAGCTTTTCAAATTCTAAACTTACTTCTACAAGTTTTATCACTAGATTGTAGGAGCCCACGACATCAGGCCAAGATAACTGCTTCCAAAATTCTTTCATCTATGCAAAAAATATATTCGTCAGAAAATCGGTTTCATTTTATATGAATACTTTGGTTATAAAAAAAAATGATTCATTTACTTGGAAAAAGCAATTAGTCGTATCGACCGCCGATGTACTGTGCTTTACTATTAATTCGCCATTACAATATCTGTTCAGTTCAATACCTTTTTTGATTCTTCTCAAAGCCTGTAATCAAGATTATTGTGATTATATCAAGTTTCAAGTTATAGCTCTATAAAAATATCAATTGGTAAATTTACTTTGAACTTGGCTAAATCGATCCATTTATCAATGGCTGGTTCGAACCAGTTGTAATAACACATTATACCATTAGATCTGTTCGATAAATGCTCTTGAAAACTGAAAATCAAAAATTTCAGAAATTATTAAAATTCATCTGGAATAAACTAAAATCGAAAAAATCTCAAATTCTTTCAATTTTTTCAACTTTTCATTCATTTTTATGCCACATAAGTTGCCTAGTTTTTCAAGTATTTCTTACCTGGCGAACTCCTGAACAACAAAATACAATTCAAATATCGGCGTCCCCAGTTCGGCGCTTTCAGGCAACGGTGGTGTTTCGGAACCTAATTCGCTGACTTTTAAGTTTTTACAAATCACGTTTATCTCGGATTCTAAATCATTCAGTACCTGTTTCAAATCGACTCGAATTAGATAAATTGATTAAATTCGTGTAAAATTTTCTTCTTAAATAATTACACTCTACGTAAACAAAATTATCCCATTTTTTCTGTACAACCTCAACCTGCAACCTAAATCCTTAAATCATTTCCTACGAGTTATGTTACTTATTTAACCTTTCCAAGGGGTATGGGAAAATAATCATTTTTCGGGCCGAATTCAAAATTATTTCAAACGACCTTAAAAGACATGCATTGCGTTCATATGCAAAAATATAGGAGAGAATGGTGAATAAAAAAGAAGAAGTCTACTGTGATTACGCTAGATGTAGGTAAAGAGTTTTTCTACAAGATAGATTTCGCAATATAATAGGTAGGTATTAAGTGAGTAAACGTAAATACGATAAGATTTAATCCCAATAAAATAGAATTTACGCAGGGTATCAAAAAGGTACCTACGCCAAAGTAGAGAAATCTAACAGTAAGTAAATTTTACTCGAATAGAGGAGCACTATACAGAAGAGAAAGAATTAAAAGCCAATTTAGTCAAAAGTATAAGAATCAATAAGTATACACTTAAGTCAATCTAAGAAAGAGAAGCTAGAATAGGTAAGTATAAGATATTAAATTACCCAAAAAGTATTCAAACTTTATTTTCTGAATTTTTTTTTTTTGAAAAAAAGTTTTCTGACTATGTGATTTTTCACAGCTGTTAGAATAGTTCAAATTTTACAGATTTTTTAAAAGAAAAAAATTGTCATTTTTAAATCAAGTTTAATGGATTTTATTTCTGTTTTCGAGTTACGAAATAATGCATAGGTAGGTAGATACTTTATGTTTCATGTCTCATTTCACAAGAGCCAAAACGAAGTAGGAATATGCTTATTACGAGTGCAAGAATCACTTTGGCATGGAGTAATTGATGCAATAGGTTACGAAAATCAAACCATTTGGACACTCATAATTGAGCATTGATTTCATTTTCAGAAAAAAATTAAGGTATGACTCCGATGCCGAACAAAAATCATAGGTTTCATTCATTTCTAAAATTAGAGCTCTTGATTTTCTACATTTCTTACACAATATCAATTTTATCGAAGGAGAATAAAATCTCGAAAATTGAAAAATTTCTTTCATGATAATTCTTTGCATAATTTCAAAATTGTAGGTCTTTCAAAAAAAGAACCACTGAAATGTTCTGAAAATGCACATGAAGTTGCATCGATAGATAAAATTTATCTTCAGAAGTGTTACCCTATTTTACCTTTCAACCACACGTGATTGTCAGTTTTTGTTTGAAAAGGTTTGTAGCATTGCAAAGTACTGATTGCAAATTCAAATTCGACAACATCATTACTGATTATACCCCATTTTGTCCCAAGAAATATGTCCGTAATAAAATATTTTACCTTCAAAAAATACCAAGCATAGATATGCAACTTCATTCGAAAAAAACATAATTACAGAAAAAAAAAAATTTGAAAAAATGAAAAATGTTGTCTTCAAAATAAACATAAACCTTTATACAACAAAAAATTGTTCAAAATTAAAAAAAAAATACAAATTCTTTTTTCAAAAAATACGATGAGCAATTCGAAACAACCCTTTTCACCACTCAGTTGCACAAAAACAAGGCCTCCATCAAGCAGCCAGTTTGCTCTGTGACAGGCTATAAATTATACAATTTTAATTAAGGACCATGCAAAGTGAAATGGATTCCTAACACTAAAGTAAGTTTGGTTGCATACTTTGTAATTTTGACGGCAGAACTTTTCATCATTTTGATCGAATTATTCATTTTTAAAGCCGTAGAGAATGCAATTAAAAGGTGCAAAGAGTCGTTTAAGTTGCATATATTATTTTGGAAGGCAAAATTTTGGCATAGAATATGCTTTTGCGATGACCAAACCTTTAAAAAACGTTACGAAACTCCGGCACACTGAATTTTAGACATTTTCTCAGAATTTTTCGGACTTGAAAAACTTTTTTATTTCCACTGACTTTTTGGACATGAGAAATTTTAAAAATCCCTTCAACTTTCCCACATTTTGTCAGCATTTTTTGGACATGAAGAATTTTTAAGAATTCAAATGAATTTTTGGACTTGAAAATCTTCAATTTTATAGACTTAAAAAAGTTCAAAAAAAGTTTAAATCAGAATATTTCCAGACAGCTTTTTACATGACGCGGACGTTTAGACATTTTGTGAGACTTTTCTGAATTTGCTGACTTTTAGACATTTAGCCAGATTTTTTTGGACTTGAAAAAAATTTTCATTCGTTCATTTTTTGGACTTGTAAAAATTTTAGAGATCATGCTAACTTTCCGACATTTTGTTAGGCAGACTTCTTGTACTTGGAAAATTTCATACATCACACTGAATTTCAGAAATTTAGTCAGTATATTTTAGATTTCTTGGATTTGAAAATTTTTTCAGATTTCAAACGATTTTTTGTACTGAGAAAATTTCAGAAATTCTGACTTTTGAACTTGGAAAAATTTAGTTTAAGTATTTCAAAATTTGACTTTTAGACATTTCACAAGATATGATAACATTTTGTCCGACTTTTTAAACTTACAATTAGATGATGTAAGATTGCCATAGGAGAAAGAGCAAAAGCATATGAGGTCCAAGAGGGGGGGGGGAGACTTTATTTTTTAATTTTATCCAATTTTTAAGAGGTAAAAAGGGGTATAATGAGGCCGCAGAATTTGAATACGTAATTCATTTTTTGCAATGTGGCCAATCCTTGCATTATATAAATAGTTATTCAAGGCAAATATTAATCCCTTTAATTTTCAAATTCTGGAAAAATCTATCAAAGTTTTGAATAAATAAAACCCTCATAGACTATGCGCAATAATAATTCCACTTAAGATTCTCATCAACATTTCTGATTAAACTCCCCCGCCCCCCTTTCATTTAGATATTATGTTCGTTGAAATATGAGCATAATTCGAGTGTGAATCATGTGCGTCCCGTAATCTGCTTCTTCTATCGTTAAATTTCATACCAACCCGAGACTCATTTTTGTTCTCCAATTTCAATCAATACAGGTAATTTAATTTCTATTTTCATATTTGAAAATACCCTTTTCCCACTTTTCTTTTTTCACTCGTTAACCCTGCCAAAACCATTCGATAATTTTTATCTTGGTAGAAATCTGCAATCATTCTCTCCTACCAACTTTGGCCCAAAAACTTGTAAAACTTTTCAATAGGTTTCAAGACGACCATGAAACGTCGCGAATCGATGAAAACCAAATCACCCTTCGATATTTTTGTTCGCCCCGAATCGCGTAAACAAATACATTTAAATTTATTCATTCCACTAAACTATTTACATTATCGTAATCTAATCATTTTGAAAAGAAAAAAAATGCTCAAACGAATCAATATCCTACTTCACGCCCAAGCTTACTATACTGGAAATAGGCTACTGAATTTCCATACACAGCCGAGGCCGTAAGTACGTATAGAGGTAATCAAATTCGACACCATTTATACATATACCTACCGGCGAAGCGAATAAGAATAAAAATAGGCCTACTCATAAACATTTCATAAGCACGATTCAATATAAAAGTTGATTTTTTTTTTCAAGTATCGAATCCAATTTATCCAAAAAAAGCCATATTCAAAGAATCTAATTACTTTTAGCTAATTTTTAATCGATTTTTTTTTTTCAAATATCAAAAGCAGGAAGCAGCCAATTAATAAGCTCGGGTTTACGATTTACTTGTACTTGGTTCGGATTTAAAATTAAGGCGATTAGCAGGGTAGGTACTAGGTACCTAGGTATTTGAATAAATCAAAATTAAAATAAAAAAACTATAAGGTGATTGTTTCGGGAGGTTGATGAAAGACTGCATAATGTATGTCATGTATTAGAATACGAATACGTAATATTGAGATATAAAATGATGTTTGGTAACTGCTTCGGCTGTAAATAGGTAAAACATGTACATAGGTAGGTATTACGATGTATCAGGTATGTTGTTGTGTAGATATAAGGTGTCGATAGTATATAAAATGTCATCGGTGCGGGTTATCAGCGGTGTATATTACATGCATAGTAAGTGGTATTAATTTTGGTAGTGTGTAAAAATCACTCGTGTGTGTTTTCGTGTACATAACCAACCCCTGTATGTATTTGTGTAGAGCTAGAGATACTCGACACCACATTTTCAAAGCCTATAGACCGATACAAAATATTCAATTCATCACGTAATACGAATGTTCTTTTTTACTCATTTTTTTCTCAACAAAAAAACAAAGCTAAATGAACTCGGATGAGATAGGTACGATTACACATGGCGATACGACGGGTTATACTGATGCTGGTTGTTGCAAGATTATTTACGTATGTATCTCAACGTACATATACGATTAAGTATAGTATAAGGCGCTGCACGCGACCTTTTTATATCACAAAAGCGGCGAAAAATCCATTACAAAAAAATGACTAAATGTATTAACAAAATGTATATATATATTGTGAAAGCTTTAAACACGTTCATGTGTTACTATGGGAAAGCGCGAGAAGCGGCAATCTATTAAGCGATTAGCCACTCCATATACCTCTATGGTATCCGTCAGTTTCAACATTTCCTTCGCAAACTATGAAAAATTAAATATATTTTGGTGAAATTCGAAGTTACAAAAACGAGTAGGTAGGTTTTTGCTTGGTAGGTAGGTAATTTATTTAAATAATAATGTTCGGGCGTACTCGTACGTAGGCTACGACTCGTGGAAGCTGGAGTGGCTTTTCGTATAAATATTAGGGAGAGTTTTCAATATACTTGTAAAAGGGGCGATTTATAATACGATACGGTATAGGTATAAATACCTACTGAGGTGGGTAGATGAGTAGGTAGGTTAGTAGGTACGTAAGGTGTATACGAGAGAGTTGAGCGCGTCGCAGTTACGCGTTTTCGAAGCATTCGGATTTGATTATTATACATAAGGTTATTATATGTATGTTAATATATTGTACACGGTATCTGATGAGAGAAGGCCAAGTTGCAAAATTTGTTTATAATCGAGTACATAAGCGTTTCAGCATCTTACTTGAAATTCGAAGGGGCAGGGGTTTTGAAAAATTGTCGATCGAGTAATTCAGAAATGATTGAAGAAATGTTGCGGTGTGAAGTGTTTAGACATTTCGAAGGAGCTAATTCTAAGCAATTAGAAAACGTCGTTGAAAAATTTCAATCATCAGCTCGTCACAATATCATTTTTTTTACGATTCAGTTCTTTTACGAGAAAAATGAAGAAAATGATGAATGCCATCGTGACTTTTTAGCATAGAATATGTTTTTGCAATGACCTAATCCTTGACAAATGGGACGAAATTCTATCACGCCGACTTTTAGACACTTTTTCAAACTTTTTTGGACTTGAAAAAACTTTTAGATTTCCAACACCGACTTTTTGAACTCGGAAAATCTCGGAGATCACGTTGACTTTCAGACATTTTGTCAGGTAAAATTTCAGAGACTCTGACTTTTTGGATTCGAAAAAAATTTATTGGGAGGCAGCTGACTTTTTGAACTTTGGAAAACGACTTTTAGACATTTTGTCAGACATTAGACTTTTTGGACATGAAAATTTTTTGAGATATCAAACGACTTTTTGGATTTAGAAAAAAATACAGAAATTACGCTGAGTTTTAGACATTTTGCTACGCAGAAATTATATTAGATTAATAGACTAAGTAGATTAATTTAACTTTTGTACTAGGAAAATTTCAGAGATTCTCAACTTTTTTAGACTTGGAAATGGAGAGTCGTTTAGGTTTTGTTCAGCCTTAGTCATTTAAAATCTCGATAATTTTTCAACTAAATAACCTCCCTATGCTCTTTGTTCTATTTCCAAATCATTTCTACTCTTAGGTATATATCAAGTTACCTACTTATTTTACATTTCAAAAAGGTTGTATTTGTCTGACAAAATGTCTGACGGTCAGCATTAAGTATTTCTAAAAATTTTTCAAGTCTAAAAAGCCCGTGAAAATCTTAAAAATTTTTCGGGTCCGAAAAAGTCTGACAAAATATTTAAAAGTCAGCGTGATGGAATTTACAAGTCCAAAAAGTCAATTTGTTGGTTTTTCATATCAGTCGAAAAAATCTGTCGGTCCTCCATAGTCAGAATTTCGTGACGGTCGTTTTTCATGGATTTACTCATCGCAAAAGCATATTCTATGCTAAAAAGCCTGCTATTTTTTTAAATTCATCATCTCATGAATTTGACATTGACATATCTAGAGAATTTATCATATTAAATATTAAGTACAATTTTTAAAACAAAAATCGACAATAAAATTTTTCACGAAAAAAAATTGCAGAAATTCAAAAAAAAAACAAACAAAAAGGATTTATATTCACATTTCAATTTTTATTGCCAAACGGTGGAATTCACCTTTTTATGAAGTGAAAATTTGATTTTTCTTGTAGAAACTGATCGTATAATCAAAATTTAAATTTTCCTATTTGTATACTTAGTTCAGAAATTTGCTCGAAAAAGTTTTTTCAATGACAATTTCAAGTTTTCTACTCAAATAAAACTAAACGATTTTTTTTTGCAATTGGCTCAAAATTTTGGAATAATTCCCCGAAAACAACATAAAATTTGATATGAAATATTTTCCAATAAAATTCCAAGCATCCACCTTATTTTTCATACGTAAAAATTCCATAACAAATTTTTTTGCGTCAAGATTTCAATTTTCCCTGGTAACAATTTAAATAATTCACTAAGAAATTTTTCTTCATTGCGAATTTCAATTTTTCTCTTTAGAAATCAAAAAATAAATTTTTTTACCAGAAATCCAAAATTCCACTGAAAAATAATTTCACACTAAAATTTTCAATTTTCTTATCTGAGTCGAAAATTTACCACTTGGAAATGTTGTATTCATTCAAATTTAAATTTTTCCCAATTAAACCCAAAATTTTGATGAATTTTTTTGGCTTAAAAATTTTCAATTTTCTTAATGGTAAAGTATGTATTCAAAATGTACGAGAAATGTTCGTAGGGGTTTCGACTTTTCACGCAACAATGCTAAATTTTGGCTTTTTTCTTTATTGCAATTTCAATTTTTTTCAATCTACAGAAATCAAAAATTAAAAAACTTTCTGCATCAGAAATCGAAAATTATATTGAGAAATAATTTCATATCAAGATTTCCCATTTTCGTACTACCAGAAGTCGAAAATTTAGTTAAGTTTTTCTTCATACGACTTACAATTTTTCGTGTAAAGATGCAAAATTTTTGAGAAATTTTTTTGCATTAAATTTTCTTTGGAAATCCGAAACACTGTCAGAAATTTTCATTATATTTTTATAGATGTTTTCTGCTAAAATTTCATCAAACAATTTCTGCTATAGGTACACTATCAAAGTATTCAATTTTTCTGCTGACTCTTCACAATTTTCTCCTACAATTTGCTACAAATTATTAATTTTTCAGCTAAAATTTAAAAATTCTTCGGTAAATTGATATGAACGAAAAATCACTAGTTTTCCTACTGAAATTCATCAAAAAATTTCGACATTGAAGCAAATGTAATGAAAAATTCGTAACGAAGTTTTTCTTTTCTAAAATTTAGGGGATTTTCGGTCAATAGAGTTCCAATCTATCAAATGAAACAAAAAAAAAACATAAAAATTGACATATTAAACGAGCCTTTTCAATTTTGAAAAAAGTTTACAAAAATCTCGAAAATTAAGCCTCTCAGAACGAAATTAATTGCAATTAGCAGAAAGAGAATTTCAAGCTCTACAATTCTGATCATTAGCATTTTTTTGCAGGACCTTTACTTTGGTCAGAAAATCCATGGTTATGAGAATTTTTTTTCATTTTCAATACCATTGAATTTCTATATGGACTCAATTTCCTCTAAACATGGATTTTCTGGCTAAACCAAAGGTTCTACGAAAAAAATGCTAGGAATCAAATTCGTAGAGATTGAAATTTTTTTCTACCAAAAGAGAATAATTTTCATCTATCGATCTTCTATGTGAGCCACCCTGTACTCGATTTGATTATTTCAAACATTTAAAATAAGGTACATATTGAAAAATTCACTTTTGAAAATTTTTCTGTAAACCATCTGCCCGATGTATATCACGTTGATAAATTCTTTGCTTTTCATCGACTTGTACTCGATTATATCCAAATACGCAACTTGACATATGTATTCTCATACGACACCCTGCATTTATCAGAGCAATATACGACCATATCTACTTTATATGTAGAAAGCTTGTTCGTTTAAAAGGCATTATAATGTATACAGCGATATGGAGTAGGTATGTCTAAGGGATATTTTCACGAGCGTAATTATAGCAAGCGGTTACTTTTTTCGATAATATCGTATGAATACGGTAGGGGGAAAGTTCAAGGGAACGGTAACTCATTATTAGAAAATACGTTTCCATCATCGATAGATAATATTCGAAGAATTTTCGCGAATTAATAAAAAAATAATTATTTTTAAATACGGTATGGTAGCTCGAGACGGATCGAATAAAATTATCTTTTCGAGTTTAATAACGAATTTTTTTATTAGCTTGATATTCTCGAATATATATAGAAATTTCGTAATAAGAATTTTCTTTCGTTGGTTTTACGTATCAAGACGAAACAAGAATTCCATTTTTCGTAGGCTGTAACTGTTTTTCTTTTTGGTAATTTTTTTATACCATTTTTTTCGTTCGTTTTGTCTCTCTCTGTTTTTTTAATACACCGATATAAAAATTCAACTCGAGGCTTTCGAATTTTTCAACGTGTTTCGGATGAAAAAGATTTTTTTCAGTTAAATAAAATTTTTATAAATTACCTGTTTTTCTAGTTGCTTGTAAATGGTTAAAAAATACGGTACTTCGGCCGAGCTGAAACACAACGAGGAGACAAAATTCGATGAGTACATAGGTGATTAATCGAACAGATATTTGGCAAACGATAAGTGTATTTTTGAAACTATTTGTGAATTTTAAATGAGAATTTTTTCATTTTGGAACCTACTTATATGATTGTTGGATACTCTTACCTTTCGAAAATAGTGTTATAAAAATCCAACCCACGTCTTAAATCTACTAAAACGGCAGAGAAGACTTGTATGAGGGCTCTAATTCTAGAATCCGGATCGCCCCTGGTGACCGAAAGGTGTTTGGCATTGTCATCGTACCTATAATGAAATAAACGAGCCGGCTGAAAATTTTCCATAATCGAGAAAAGCGTACCTACGAGTACACGTGCGACGGCAAGGTCGAGACGAAAAACGTCAAACGTCTAAAATCTACTAACCACTCCATGGTACCCTTACGAACGGCAGATGTTACCTCGCCTCGTACTTCTTTATTGAACGGGCAGCATTTCCAGAACGCCTTCATCGACGATAACGTACCTAAGCATCTTGAAACAACGTGCCAGTAAAATTAGCTAAATATTTTATCATCGTCGGGGATTAAAAGCGGGTCGAAAGTTACTTTAAAAGGTATTCCAGCCGAGTCATGGAACTTTTATGCCGCGTCGGGAATAGCATGCGGTGTTTTCTCACTAACTGCAGCGAATAGTCTAAAAAAATATTAAACGAGTCTGCCAGCCAATCTTCCTGCAAAAAAGATGGTTTTTTAGTTTTTGCAGGTACACAAACATCGAAAGTCGAAACGACAGAGGATTGAGGAAGAAGAGTATAAGAACTTGAAAGCTGTACCAACCAAAGTGAATAGTGAATTTTTTATAGGAAAGTTTATTTTTGGGGAAAACTTTGATTAATGTTGAGGTTAAATGTAATGGTGTGGTACAAATAAGTTATCAAAGAACAATGTATTTACAAGTGTAACGTATCTACGAGTAATTAATCTATTTTAAAATCTGTTTACTTAAAAATAGGAATTTTACAAACAATACTCGTACAACGTCACTGAGATGAAAAAAAAAAATGAAAATATTCTCCTATGAAAAGTAAAGTTTACAACTTCATTGACGCATAAAAAAATTCTCGGGAAAAATTAAAATTTTCGCCTTCAAAAAGTAAGTCATGCAACTTGATTGGCATGAGAAAAAATTTCTGTCGAATAAAAATGCTAACATCGTTCCCGTCTCCGCCCTCCGACCACTCACCCTACGGGAAAAATTACTCATATAGGCTTTTCTTACCTCAAGGGGTAGATACTAACATCAAAAGCTAAAAGTTGAAAACAAAACTAAAAGTTGAAAACTGAAAAATGAAATTTCAGCAGTCATCTTTCAGCTTTTCATTTTCAGCTTTCCACTTTCCACTTTCAGCTTTCAGCTTTCAATTTTCAGTTTTCAGCTTTTGATGTGGGTACCCCTCGGGGACTCGGGGTAAGAGAAGTCCATATAAGTAATTTTTCCGGGGGGTGGGTGTTCGATGGACCGGAGGTGGGAACAGTATTAGCATTTTTACTTGACATGCGCACAAAATTGCAGTGAAGTAAAAATGCTAATACTGCTCCCACCGACCGACCATCCCATGGAAAAACTGCTTATATAGTCTTCTCTTACCCCAGGAGGTACCCGCATCAAAAGCTGAAAGTTGAAAACTGAAAACTGAACGTGAAAAATGGAAAACTGAAAGTGAAAAGCTGAAAGATGTTTTTTTTTACTTGATTTTTGACATCAATGAGGGTACATATTGACTTTTTGCAGGCAACATTTCTACTTTTGTATTTTTTCCATTTTCTGAATCATCGAGGATAACAAAATTTCGTGATGCAAAATCGAGTAACAAAAAATTTTCCGTCATTCAGACATAAGATATAAATGCTAAAAAATACTATTTATGAAAATTTATTGCCTAAAACTTGATTTTTTTAAATCGAAGATCATCGTCATCCCTTTCACTCCTCCTCTCGATCGATCTGGTCCTCAAATGAAATTCGAAACAGGTGATTTAAAAAATATGTCAAGCATAATAAATCAAATTCAGCTTACTTCTTCCCTGGACAGAGCTTCGTTACCCCATAATTTTTCCAAATTGGTTAAATACGAATACAACAGCTTAGTATCCATCATTGGTATCCTACTGTATGCCAACCACTTGACCGTAGCTCGTTGCAATTTGGATATATCACTTTGCATGGCATGCTTATGTAGAATATTTCTAGCCGCTTGTGAAAGTTCACCGTTCCAGGTGTGCTAGAAATAAAACACGAAATTCCTCCGATCATTCATCTAACGTACTCTGTTATCGAGAAGCTCAACTTTTTCAAGTTCAAAGTCACACACGTAGAATGCGCTAGCCATCTGTTGCTCGCGGTAGCCCCTACGTGTGTAAATGCCAACGATCGAAAACTACTCGGTTGCGTTGCTTTACATAAGGTACCAATAGATACCTGCACTCTATGCTCTCGAAATTTTAAAGCAATAAATTACGATGCCGGTTGATCATCCGAGCAGGCAATGTAATTTATACAAGATTACCATTTGTTCAGCTGGTGAGAACATCCCGGTAATAAAGTTCATTTGAAGAAAAAGCCTTGTTCATAAGCACAATAAATTATAATTTTCGTGGTAAAAGTTACGAGAGTAATTTTCGCAGGCATTGTTAACACCAACGCAACGCAAGCTACAAGTGTACGAATACTTCACGTGTTTTTAGCATCTGAAGAAGATTTTGTATGGGTACTAAAGTAAATTCGCCGAGCGAAAGTTCTACAAATAGGTACCTATTCGAATTAGGTAGGTAAATTTGTATGATACTTACGGAAGCCTGAGTCATTTCGTAATTGATAAAAATCGTATAAAGTCTTTCTTGTTGTTGAATATAAGACCAATTATCTTCTTCTTCGGAGGTACCGCGATTCTCACGTTTTGATAGCCACAGCTTTAATCTTATTTTACCTTGTATATTAGATCGATGAGTACGACCTTCTAATTTATACCAACATTCTATACCAGACGAAGGTATATCCTGTAATAAGTAAAACGTCATGTAAAAATAACTCTCCATCCGTAAACATTCAGCAGTGCTTATTTATTTATGCTAAATGGGATTTTTATACCTGTACAGGAATATTTACACAACCGAGAAAATCGTCTTGACTTCCTGAACGAGCACTTTGAGCTATTTGTTTGAAAAATCTACCCAGTCCTTTAACGCCCCTAACTTCGTTTAATTTTTTTACAGCATCGAAGACGGAAGACTCGTCGTCGTGGTCCCTGTATTCGTTCAAGCAAATAAATAGGTAAGTAACGAGAAATCCGACCACATTAATTAACCATTTGCTACTAAAATATATGAGTAAACGAGACCAGATGTCGAGCACTTTTTTTTACTCGCGTAGCAATTCTTTGAAAATGTAAATGAAATTCGCCTGATTTCTTCTCTTCCCCCGAACAGAACCGTATTTCGTAGAAGAGACTTTGAATACGATGGTAAATTTTAAAAAGACGTTCGATTTTCATTAACTTTTACAACTGTGCAATCCTTTTTTTCCCTTTTTTTTCAGGGATTTATATACTTTCATGTAGCTTATATATCGATTGAAAGTAATACCATCGATTCATTTATTTTCATCGAAAACCCCGGTACGTGATTAGCTTACAATTATTCGTCCGGTTCAGCGCCCTTTTTCAGAATTGAGTTGCGATGGTTCGTCTTATATATTTTTTTTCATCAACGTGAGAAAATCGCGAAACTCTTTTCATTTTACCCGCGTATCGTTAAAATGTTGAAATTGTTCTCGCGTATTGCTTTATTATATTGAAAGATATTAGCTACGGTGGCGAAATTTCGCCAGTTTAAATTAGGTACTTTGAAGTTTTCGCCAAAAATGTAATCGCACGAAATTTTGATCGATGGAGGTTCGCTGCGGAATAAATTAAGGTCGCAGAAGTTTTTTTCCAACAGAAGATTATGCAAATAATAATATCAACTGAGCAATAATGAAATCATCCTGGTTTGGCGGAGAGTTCAAAAAGAAGAGTAATTACGTAAGCAGTGCATATTTATGATATAAGATGGATCGAATTTTTTTTTTTTTGGTGCTGTTTTTCTTTCAAATTTAGTTGAAAATTTGGTTTTGATCATTCTAAAAACGTATCCCAAAATTTAAGCTATTTACTTACTAAGTTTTCAAAATTTTCAAAATTTAAAAAACATTCTAGTATTGAAAAAATTTTTATTGAAGGAGATAGACAAATAGTAAGACTCTATGTTTAAAAAAAATGAAAATTTTTTTTCAGCACACCATCAAATGATATGAGTTTAGAAGGAGTGCCTATTTTAAACTTTTAAATTGTTCATCTACCCCCCTCCACCCCGCCCAAACAGTTGTTCTTTTTTATGAGAAAATAATTCATTTTTTTTAATTTTTTCCCGAAATAAATTTAAAGTGTTGCCTCCAAGACCTCTCCCCACCCAATTTAAAAAATTTAAGGAATCAAAATTTAGAATAAAATTTTAAAATGTACGATTTTTTTCATTCTATGTCCTCCCAGTATTCCTCTGACCAAAAATGATTGCTAAATTTCCACCCTGTGTGATAAAAGTGACAGTTTAAGGGGGTTCAAATTTTAGCCTATACTTCCGCAACTTATTTTCTCATTGAATGAAATAACAGAAATTTGAGAGTAATTTCCAATAGAATTGGGAATATTAGGAGGGGATGCGGTGAAAGAATCAGAAATAAAAAGAATTTTACCGTACATCTAATTTTTTAATTTTTTTGAAAATTGGAGCACTACCTACTGGTAATTTAGTCAGGAAAAAAATAGAGAATTATTTTCTCATAAAATGAAACAACTTTGAGTGGTGGGAGCAAAGCAAATCAGGATTTTTTTATCAAGTATAAATAAGGACCACCCTAGAGTTCATCAAAATATTTTTAACATATTGAATTCGTAAATTTTAATTTTTGCCTCCATTTCACATTTTTAGACAGGCACAAAACTGGAAATAAATAACACATCACATTTCATCAAAACGATACTTAGAACCCCTGAATATAATTTTTTTTAAAACTATTCAATGTGTCCTAATCAAGACAAACCACCTTTCACCTGGTAATCAGGCGACCCATCCCGAGCACACGCAGGTCTGTTTGACTACCTTTGAAGTTGAACGGACGAAATTATGTTGATTAAAAAAAAAGTCATTTTTGTGTATAGTTTTTGATTTGTTATAAAATTTTAACTATGATAGGTAGAGGGTTGCCGTTTGTGCCATTGGAAGGAGCGTTCATTCTATTTTGCATTCCAACAAAAGCTTTTGGGTTAGTTGATTGAGGTGCTCCAATAATTGATAAAATATTTAAAGAGAACAAAAACTATTTTTTTTTCAATTTTAGTAAAATTTTCAAAAAAATGTCACATTAACATACGATTATTATTAATTTGCCTTTTGTAAAAAAATCATTTTTTTGAATGGCGCAAACCCTAGCTCTCCATCTTGCCCAAATCAAAGCTTATGCATGTTTAATTTTAAGAAAAACACTTGAAAAATCATTTTTTCCCTCAATTTTTATTATTATTCAGAAAAGTGATTTCAAGTGCGACACATTAAGCAAAAGCAACTTACGATTTAATATAGAAAAAATTGAATTCATTTTTAAATGAATTTTTCCAATTTTGAACATTAGAAAGAAGAAAGTAAAATAACAATCTCAAAAATAAGAAACAATTTCTTTTCAGTTTTTAAAAAATTTTATACTTAGCTTAACGTGGGTAATCTAAAATGTTGAAACTTATCTATAAATAATATTTAAAAGTGAAAAACGCATCTCAGATTGTATTTTTGTGTGAAATCATCTAGATATCAAACCAGATTCAATTTTTGAAAGTGTTTCAAAGAAATGTTTGAATTTTTTGTAAATTTCGAAAGTTATTAAAAGGGCAATGAAGGTGAAAGTTTACTTCAGATAGTCGTTTTGAGTGAAAACATATGGGTACAATATACTTAAAGCATGATTTTATTATTATTTTTTTTCAACAAAAATGGTAAGGGGAACATGGATGAAAACCCACGATTGAGAGGTTTGAGCAATGTTCAAAATCAACAATTTTTTGCTTTAATCGATTAAAACATTAGAATTTTTTCTGGTTGAAATTAAACTTTTCCAACTCATCAGCTCATGCTCCTCATCTCTATTCCTTCACTCCTTCAAACTTATTATCATCACTTCTCTTTTCTGTCGGGGTGGAATCGTGGTTTTAAAATCGTTGAAGTAGTACCCAAACCTACTGATAATAAATTGGAAAAAATAATATCTGTTGAAAAAAATGAACACTTACCAAATATCCAAATGGAGAATATCACTGTTTACATCATCTATATCGCTGAAAGAAAAAATTAATTCCATAAATTGATAAATTAGACCAGGTGACATAATTTTAAAAAAATTGGACGCATACGCTTCATCCCACCGACAACGAGTTATTTTCATATTCAACCTAATCCATACAACACATCGCATTTGTTTTTATGTACTCGTATAAGATGAAAAAGCGTTCTTATGAGAAACATTTTTTATTATCTTTAGCTAAAAAATCCATCACTTAAGAATTTTCCTTCTTCTTTTTTACCGCTAAAACAAGTTGACATCTGGCGAAGTAGGAAAAAAAAAGGAAAAAACCTCTTTCAAACGATTTCAAGTCAGACGTTGCGAAAATTTCCATGACAAGAATTGAAGTTTGTGTCGACAAATTCCCATTTAATTAATAATTTTATTATATAAGTTTTTTGTCGGGGTAGAAAAAAAAAGCGCGTTTTAATATTTCCGAAGAAATGTTTACACGACCCTGAGGTAGTATAATATAGGTATATGGAACCCAGACGACGACGAGTTTAAAGAATGTCATTTTGATGGTTTGACGTAAAACGAACGAAAACACGAAAAAAAATTACGAAAACTTGAAACATTTCGATAACTACTTACAAAGCTTGCCATTTGAAAATAGCAACGTTTATGAAATTCCGAAAGTTTTTACGATTAACGAGTAAACATCACCGAAGGAGTCTAGAAAACTTGGTAAAATGCGTCTTATTTTGTACTCTTTACTACACAGATACCTGTAGGTATTGTTCTATTATAAAAAATCAATAAGTAGAAAAAACGATCGCTATTGTAATTTGTTGGGTATAGAAAATACATCAAGGATACAAACAGGAAAAGTAAATACCTACTTATGTGAAATTGATGAAAGAGGAAAAAATCCGCACGAAATTTAATTCGGAAATGCATCTTTTCATCGTACAACAACTCGGCTTATTCGAACAGAAAATTCTTTTCTGTTCGACGAACAAGTTTTCAAACCGAGTTATGCGTATAATAAAATTCAAAAGCAGCGGATCATTCCCACAGAATTATAACTTATCTTCGTGGCCAACCTTCATTTAAAACAAATTACTTAACTTGATGAGCTTTAAATTATCTACTTGCAACAATATCTAATTTTTTAATTAATAACGAAAACCACCCTTTAAAAAACATAATTTATGGAACGATTTGAGGGAGGAATAAACTAAAATCGATTCGATTCGCATAAACTATACCTACGTATACGTACAAAGCAAATTAGGTTTGTTTAAAGAATCAGGTAAGTAAAGTAAGGGAATCGTCACAATATAGAAATGCGCTGCGAATGCTGTTTTCTTCCCTTTTTTTTCGCCTGTTTTATTTTTCTTTTTTTTTTTGAAACAAATTACTAAAGTGGCATTTCAAAAATACTAACAACGAAATCTCAACCGACGACGAAATTGTTTTCAACGTCGCATCGCGAGTCCCTAACTCCCTACCAAATTGGAAAATATTTGCTACGAAATGTACAAAAGAAAAAAATCTGTGATCGTGTTTGTCAGCGTCATTTTTCCTCGTACAGATATTAATTCAATAATATTTTCTCTTCTTTATCTTTTTTTCTCATTGCTACCTCGACGCGTGCTCCTTACAAAACGCCTTAAACTTTGTATAGGTATAAGTTGGGTTCATTTTACAAAATCCATCATTTACATTGAGGCTTAGCAAAAAATCAAAATGTACTTCAACTTTGCTATTTTTTAATATGTTCGATACTAGTAGTCGACACATTCCCATAATAATTTTCAGCTCCACCGGACCCCCAAAAGTGGAGATAGTTCCACAAAGAACGCCTATTTTCAGAACAATAAGATTTTTGGCTTTTTTGAATCTCAACCTACATCTGATAGGTTCTAGGTTCTTGAATTTTGAGAAACCACATCTGATAGGTTGTAGGTTCTTGAATTTTGAGAACCTACATCTCATACATCTTATAGGTTGTCGGTTCACAAATTTTGAGAGCCTACATCTTATTGGTTGTAGGGACAGGAATTTTGTGAACCTACATCTTATTGGTTGTAGAATCGAGAATTTTAGGAACCTACATCTTATAGGTTGTCGGTTCACGAATTTTGAGAACCTACATCTTATAGGTTGTCGGTTCACAAATTTTGAGATCCTACACCTTATTGGTTGTAGGGACAGGAATTTTGGGAACCTACATCTTATTGGTTGTAGGTTCACAAATTTTGAGAACCTACATCTTATTGGTTATAGGATCAGGAATTTTGAGAACCTACATCTTATTGGTTGTAGAATCGAGAATTTTAGGAACCTACATCTCATAGGTTCTTGGTTCACAAATTTTGAGAACCTACATCTTATTGGTTGTAAGAACGGGCGTTTTGAGAACCTACATCTTATCGGTTGTAGGGACAGGAATTTTGTAAACCTACATCTTATTGGTTGTAGAATTGAGAATTTTAGGAACCTACATCTTATAGGTTGTCGGTTCACAAATTTGGAGAACCCACATCTTATACGTTGTAGAATCGAGAATTTCAGGAACGTACTTACATCTTAAAGGTTGTTGGTTCACGAATTAATTTTACAAAGAGATATTCATTCAATGAATTTCCATTTGATTAGAATTTTCTTTCACCATCTTAAAAAAGATTCTCATTAAGTGATGACCATATTAAAAAAAAAGTTTCGTCAGATGATAACCATATTGAAAACACTATTTTTATATTGGTACTTCGAATTTGTTTCAATTTTGTCCATTTTTTTTTTTTGTCAATTTATCTTGTACATTTTTTCGTCACGTTTTTTTCAACTTTTCAAAATTTTTACAAACTTTTGAAAACTTTCAAATTTTAAAAATATAGAACCATGTACCAATTACAGACACAGCTTCATTTAGAGAACCCATAACTTCACCTCGAGATTTCTCAGTAGGCTAAAAATTTGCACAAGAGAATTGAAACTCAAAATAACCCCAGTAATCAAAGAAATATCAAATTTGAAGAACATGTTGACCTTCTTCTCCACCCTAATGTGTACATACATCATATGGAAACAGCAACAAACGTAAGTACGAGTCTGCATACGTCCTGATAACTTATCAAGCATCGGCATAACATTCAGTAATAAGGGGTACACCGAATATTTGATAAATAAACCGACTCATTGGCAAACAACGGTGCACCACCAACGAGCAAAACGACTGTCGACCTTAGTTAAACAACAAACGGATCTAATTCGAATGAATGAAATATTGTCCCGTTATTGCAACCGAGTATCAAACACAAACTTGCATAAATATCTATTTGTAAATACGAAAAAAAAGATAGAAGAAGAAATATCAAGGAAAAAATTACACAAGCTTGGCAACCTTGTAAGGACAATGTACAAATAAAATACACGCGAAATGAAAATTCTAGTGTCTTTTCTTGTCGACACGACCAAAAAACAAAAGAAACACAAAATCTTCGTTTAACGCCGAGCAATTGTCGTTTGATAATATGCCATATCACATGCGAATCGTGCCTGTCAACGTGCCTATTTATTAGAAGTATAAAATGTCACCTTAATAGAGTGACTTTTCAATAAACGCGTTTTTGAGGTATTGTTGGGTACAATACGTTGAATTCAAATTGAAGTTTATATATAAATGGAAAACTTATAGATATATTTGCAGGTATGAAAATATTGTACGTTTACGTTATTTCTTTCGCTGCATTCGTACATACACATATAAGTTATCATTTTCGAGTGTAGGTAGATATACGACGACTGAATGGTAATTTTTGTACTATTTTATTGCTTTGCTCATTTACTATACGTTTCGTATTAATTTCAAAACGACTCATTTTTAGGTTAAAAGGGGTTTCATTCGAGTTATATAAACCAGTATGGGACACATTTTGAAATACCTACTTCGTTTAAGTTATCCATACATATGCGAATAAGATTGTGTATTCACGTGGGCAGGCATTGGAATCCCAAATGATAATGGAATATTCGTGAAAAAAATTCGATTTACGTACGTAGGTAACCCATACACTTTAAAAAACCTCGCAAATCCTATTTTACTTCTCAAGTCGCAAGGTCTAGGTAGCATACGAGATTGTGAAATTTTACGTTTTTGAATATCAATCAATTACACGCAGACAAGCTATGTCTCGAAAGCATTAAAAATTATCACCAATATTTCGAATTGTTTTCGCCCTTCATCCACTCGGTTCGGCGCGGCGTATAAATGGAAATTTCAAACTACATATCGTAAAACATGGTAACACGCAAGAATGGATTTTCTTACAGGCGTTGTTCGGGCTGCGTGTAGTCTCTATAATGTCTTTATATTGTTTATTTAGCTTATTTAAATGAAAATATTCAAAGTCGATTTTTTCCCTTATACAACAGCTCGTAAAATTTACTATCGTTCGGTTCTACTCGTATTCTCGCATACGTACGAACCATAAAAGAACTTTTTCGGCTTTATTCACGCGGCGTGGCAGTCGAATTCCTAAATAATCCGATGATTAGCGACGAACGAAAAGTTAAGTAGTTGAAATCTCAGATTTGAATTTCGTTTCGGTTATTTCTTATTAAATTCATCTATAAAAAATGGTAATAAAAATATTTATTTAGTACGATTCTCGCAGCAGAATTTTCTTGGAATTAATTTTTACGTGTTTTTCAAAAATTGCTTAGAATTTGTCGACAATTTCGAAACGATTTTTTTTGAAAATCAAGTAAAGAAATTTCGTTCTTTCAGCACTTCGAGTGAATTTTTTTTATTCGGTTGGAGTTTTAAGGGTTTTGAACTTTTCAATTTTCTATTTATAGCGAGATAAAAATTTTCGTTTTTTACAGTGAAATTGCAAAATTTCAAGCTCATTTTTTCAATACTGTTCAATTTTTGTAGGCATCTTCGAATTCAAAGCAAACATTTCTCAGTTTTGAAAAATTTCAGTTAAACTTCATCTTTGTTCACTTTTCACATGAAAATTTAAAAATTTTAAATAAACAATCATTAATTTTTTCGAAAATTTTCAACATCTTTCAATTCTAGTGATTTTAGAAGCTTAAAAAAAACACTGTTTTCTGGTTGAGCTATTTTTGTATTCTTGGGGTTCATTTCATAAAAACAGATCTTGCTGAACTCAAAAATACCATCGTTTTCAAAATTAAAGCTCAAAGTGCTCCAAATTAATATTTAAAAATACCCGATTTTTTACCATTTTTAAAAAATACGCAGAAATCGATGTTTTTCATCTTTACGTCGGATTCAAGGATTCGGATCGAGGTCAATAGAAGTAAAATAACGTACATGGATGTGATTTGAGCATCTCGATGTCCCACTGTGAGGAAGTATGCGCTGCAATTTCCTCATTATTGACAATTTTTCAATTTTTCCTCGTACTTTTTGCAAATTCATTAGTTTTCTCGAGCAAATCAAAATATGCAATTAATTCAAATTGGTACAATTTTTTGGTTAAAAAAAAACAAATTCACCAAATTCTGATCTGCCTCTCACAACCTCAGAGTAAGAAAATGTAATCATATTTGAAGCAGTTTGTCGGATTGAAAACAGAAATCAGCTATGAAAATATGTTCTAAACTAAAAAAAAATCCACTTGTATACCTACCTTAAAATTACAAAATAGGTGAATTTGATTACATTAGAGCATTTCAGATTGCAGTGGCGTAGAATTGAAGGAGAATTTCCTGGTCTTTGCCTTGTTATCACAAAATAGGAAAATTAAATCAAACTCCGGTAATTTTGGTTGCAGAATTGAAGGGTGTCTAACTGGATTTTTTTTAGAAATTCATGTTTTTTTCCATGACTCCTTTATACATACTTAACAAATGTTTTTTTTTTTTAGAAAATTTTTGTAACTTGACAATGACAAAAAAACAAAATATTCAAGTTAGGTAATTATAATCCAATCTGAAATTTGTCCAATAAAAAGTCAAAAATCCAAGACTTCAACAGGAAAATCCATGACTTTTCTATGACCTAGTAATTTTTTTGAATAATCTGTGACTTTTCCATGACTTTCGTGACTTCCATAACCTGTTAAGACATCTTGAATTGCCTTAAATAAGGCAAAATACAGTCTCTCAAATAGCTCTCATCAAGAAATGAAGAACTTCTGACTTGATTTTTCGTGAAAATCATAGACTTGTGATTTTGGCCAAAAAAATAATGATTTTTTAATTTTCTCGTAAAAAGTTATGTTAAATAATTTGAGATATCAGCTCCTAATTTCGTTATTTTTTGGAAGATATTTACCATTCAGAAATTATGGGACAAGAAAATCCATTTACATTCAGTGTTCAGTTATTTCAATATGAAAAATGGGCCAAAATTTATTTTAATCGCATTAATTCGAAGAAAAAAATTGCTTATTGATTACATTTCCAATTTCTCAGCCAATTTTTGTTACTGATGAAGCATGATGATTGTTAATTTTTCGCCTCCTTGGGCAACTTTTGAGAAATAATTTTTTCAACAAAAAATGCTAGTAATTAGTTTGGATAAAAGAATAAAAGTAGAGATTAAGACTTCTGACTTGGCGTTTTGAAAAAAAGGAAATTTGGAACACCCTTATTTATCCAATTATTCGAAAAAAATTTACCTACTTATTCAGCTATCTACAAACGAAATCACCATTCATATTCTCAAAATTTGAACCCCTTTCTCGTCTTGTTTCTTTCCACACGAAAACAAAATCGTTAAAATAATAACATCAGCGAAATCCGTCTTCTTAATAACGTTTTCGACTGTAAAATAAACAATAAATTCCTCAAGGGTATTCCAGATTCCTCTAAATAAGATTTTAATTGCCGCAGGAGTTGCCGATGCTGTTGCTACGTTCGGCAAGACGTTTCAATGTAGTAGGCACTAATTATGCAACTTTTACAGCTTCCAAGATTCCTACATAAATTTATGGCTTAATAAGCCGCTTTTAAAAGATCTACGCTGTATGTACCAACTTTCACAAAACAATATCGAAGCCACAAATATACATTTATTTTTTCTATATCCAATTTAGAATCTAATTGTTATTGACATTATCAGTTGTTTTTATTAGCTTGTTTGTTTGGTAGTTTTTTTTTACAATTGCCTTCGAGATTAACGAATTGTTTGAGAATTTATAAGACAACATTGTACCTAATCATCAGCGAGATTCAGGGTTTGAAAAATTTACATACCAATTAGCGCTCATTTTAAGTGGAATTTTTGATATAATGGCGAATTATAAAATACGTTTGAGGAGGGCGAGGATGAGAAAAAAAACAATGGAAAATTTTGAATACCGCAATGGAAATTCTTTTCGTCTAATTTAGCATTTCAGCAAAAATAGGGGGAAAAATACGCCGTCGAATTATACCTATTTTTTTCAAATATACCTATTCAACGACGTCACGTACAATAAAATGACTCATTTTTGGAAAAGTTATCGGTAAAGATGTAATTGCTGGAAGACTCGAGTATTTTAGTCGTATATACGATTCCCATGTTCATTCTAGACCATAACAACCGCGCGCACCAAGTATTCGTATTTGTATTTACGTTAGAGTTGTTATGTGGTTAAAATGTAATGAAATGTAAAACAAACCTCCGGAGGGCAGCATTTTATCAAAATAAAACGCTAATTATAGCAACGTAGATGCGGCGAGAAGCTTTACACAATGTTGATATGAATGTACAATGCTTGGGAACACGAGCGGAGCTGAGGCGACGCGTTTTATATTTTATAACGTTCGAAGGTGTTAATTCGATTCGGGAATATTTAACGGGCAAAAGGACTAGAAAAATTACTACCTCGTGGAGCACATTATTTCGCAGCATGGCGTATCTGTATACTTGAATTGACCACGTGCGCGTAAATAAACGTTTTACGTGGCGGTAATTATCACGTAATTCGTGTCGTCGTCGATGTGGCGGTGGCTGCGTTGATTAAATTACATGCTATAGTTTTTGTATCTTCCATCTCCGTCCTCGTCCAGTTCCTCCAAAGCTCGTTGTGAACGATACGTAGGACATAGACGAGTAATTAATATTCAAAGAGGTAATTTTTACTCGTTCTACGTTCCAAAACTAAATTTCAGACTGCGACTTGGATTCGACTTTATCGGTAGGTATAATTTTCATGCACGCATGTGCGAAAATGAAACGTCACCGCAGCGGGCACCGCGCAGTACTGGTGGATTTTAATTTTGTACACGGTTTAAAAGATAATTTTATGTCCGCCGGATTAAATTGCCTCCAAGAAGTGAACGGATATGAGGACTCGACGCAAATCGTCGGCCCGAATTGCGAATTTCGTTAAACGGGCGTAATTTCCAACTAGCTCGCGAAATTACCACCACCACCCGAAGGAATAAATGCTTCATGTTTCGAGCTACCTACCTATGCTACGTACAAATGTACTGTAGGTATATTCTACATAGGGTATTTTCACTTTTGGAAATGGAAAATTATACGGTGCACGTGTTTTTGAAAACGTACGTACCCGTTGCGCGTATGGTATATTGCATTGCGAGATAAATGATGGCGCAGACCTGTTAAACTCTTGTTGCCGACACCCGACTTGGAAATTTATTACTTGGCAATGGATACGAATCAAAGAGAACGACGAAGTTGTAAATGAAACGGTTATGTTGTTTGCTAAAAACTAGCAATTAAAATTGGTACAAAAAACCGAGGTATGAAATCGAGTGAAAAAAAAAATCTCAATTTATTTTTACAGCTTATAATAATTTTAAGGAATTGGCACATTCTAAGTATACTGCTCGAGAGTCCGATAATTACATTTGTTTTGAAAAGCAGTCAACGAATCACAAAGTTTTGCTTTTTATATGGTCAGAAAACCGAGCCTCAATAACCGCAAGAAAATTATTCTACTCCTTTTGCTCTCATTTCGAGGAGCACTCTTCAGATTACAGAAGCCAAATAACGTATAAATACATAATAAGGATGACTTGATGAATTCCTACAGTACCTAGCTTTAGTAATTTAAAATATTACCATTTCGTCAAATTAATTTTCTTCATTTTAATTCTACGAAATATCGAGAAAAAATCAAAAAGTAGTGAAAGTTCATTTTCTCCTCAACTACAAGTATTATATTTTATGACAAATTCGAAGCAATCAAGTTGTAATTTCTCAAAGAAAAAAAAAATACTAATCGAGAGGTGTTAAAAATGTTTGAGAGCAATAAAGTCATATTTAAAAAAAATGAATTACTATAATATCGCTTCGTCACTTGAACTATTCAATTATCCCAACATTTAACTCAAAAAGCAAGCCATGGTCAAAGGGAAGGGAATGGAGGGGGGTTGTTGAACCGAAATTCATAATTTCTCGACGTTAATCGAGCGAGGTATCTCAATCTATATATTTTTTGACCTCCCAAGTCAGTTAAATCATGATCCAAAGAAATTCGATTCAAACTAATGGAAAAGAATTGGATATTAAAATACCTCTGAAATACTTTTGAGGGCAATTTTAGATCAAAACGGGTGGCGGTAGGTAGAGGATCAAAAATCTAGACTTTTCAACGTCACTGAAGGAGGTTTTAATAATCTATGTTTTTTTAACTCTACAAGCCAGTTTTTAATATCACTGAATGCTGATAAAATAACAGGATTCTAAAAAGGGTGGGACTCAATTCAAAATTAAGGTTAAGATTATTCCAGAAATGGATTGCAGAGGTCAAAAAACATGCTGATTATCAATTGGAAATTTTCCAAAATTCTGAACAAATCGCAATCTCACTTGAGACTCTTTTGAGTTGTTTGGTGAAATGAAATCAAGAACGGAATCGGTAGGTCAAAATACATATTTCGATAACTCACCCGATAATGTCAAAAAAATATTGGATTCCCCTCCCTCACCTTTCTGAAACCCTTTTTAGGTTTCAGTTTGAAGCTAAAAAAAGAATATGGAATTTTCAGGCACCTAACTATGTAAAATTGAGTTCAAACTTTCAATTAAAATAATATTTTATTCAAAATTCATTTTCATGAAATTTCAAAATTATTCATCATTCAAATCGTTCGAGATCCGGTGAAAATATTTTTCAACAAGCATAACAAACTTCACTAGAAATTGACATTTTAAATGAGATCCAGTGAAAATAGAGAGATCAACATTTTAGGGAAATGTCGATACAGAACACTGTATGCTCTTTATCAGAACAGACAGTCGTATTTACGGCAAACTACTTAGGCAATTTTATTAACGTCTATTGGAACATAATTTTAATTATATTTACGGCAAACTCGTTATGCAATTTTATTAACGTCCATACAAATTCGTCTCAATCAGCATATTTACGGCGAATTTTTCAAGTTATTCTTCGATTTAGTCGTTTCAATAGTGAAAAGCCACAATGTAATATAGACATAACTCACAAATGAAAAGTTTTGAGGAATTAGTAGAGTGAGTCAGGCTTTTTTCGATTTTTTTTTCTGAATATGCATAAAAAATAACGATTTCTATTCCAAAATACCAAAATGAATAATTTCTGAACGTTGAAGTAGGAAACACTTTCATTTGATGGGTGAAATTATTAAAAACTGAATTTATTTCAATGTAAGTTTCTTTTCCAAAAAATTTCCGCTGCATTTTTGCATAAGAAAATGATTATTTATGGGTTTAGAGGTGTCATTTCTTTCAATTTTTGAATAAGTATATCAAGACGACACATAGTGGTCCAAGAAGATCTAAGATAGAGGGAATTCAAAATCTCAGTGAAAATGATTAAAAAATTGTGAAAATATACTGCTCTATAATCGCAAAATGGTAAAATTTAAATTCAGTTATGACCAAATTGAACTGCAGTATTTTTTCAACACTTCTGCCTTTCACAGTACCTACTTTCAGAATTTTTTAAGACCTCCTAGAGGGAGTTTTTCAAGTCTCTTTTCCCATGGAAAAAAATTTGGTTTTTGTACAATTGCTGAAATTCTAGGAAAAAAATTGAAGTGTCATTATAATGTTTAAAATGTTGTACAAATCGTTTAAATGTTGTGAAAAAATATATCTATTTGTGAAAATCGTTGACTTTGCATTTTGAAATTTTCTAATTGAAAAAGTAATGTGTCATAGGAAAATTGCTGGAATTTTTCAAGTCCGCGAAAACTTTTGGATTCTTTGAATTTTCCCAACTGCAAGATTTATTCAGGTCAACAACTAAATCATATGAAGTGAGAGACTTCCCAAAATTTTCAATTCCTCAAATTTTACCATGATAAATTCTCTAATATATGCTTTCTAACTCCAAATAAAATAATTCTCACAGTAATTCTATATATTAAAAAATCAAATTAAACGTACAATTATTCGTAGTCTGAATTGGCTTCGAATTCAGTAAAAACATTTGAGCAATTATCATGAAAATTTCACAATTGTTCAACTTTTTAAATAATTTTTACGAAAATTTTCAACAGTTTTTTCCATTTTTGGCACAAAATTGATATGTTTAATTTTTACAATATTTTGAATAACTTTTTCAACATTTCTATCGATTATCAAAACATTTACTTGTAAACAAATTTTAACAATATTTGACACAATTTGATCGATTGCTGGATTATTTATCTAGCATTAGGCCATGGTTTTGACATTTCAGCCAAAATTCATCAATAGATGAATTTTCCATAAAATTAAGCTTCAAGTTTATAGAAAATAATGATAAGTTTTTTTTTTAAATCTCACGAATACTTCATCTCAAATCACACCCAATTTCATACAGTAGTAAAATTATTACCACGAATCGAATTAAAAAAGAGCAATTAATTCCTAGCAACAAACTCGTAAAAACTTCAAGTAAACGACTTAATTACAATTTTCCTCCAAGAAAAATCCACCAACAAGGCGAATACACAACGAGTACCTACACAAATGGTATCAAACCGACCGACCATGTACATTACGACAAGACCAAACTGGGGGTAGAATATGTTGAGAAAATGATGATGCCAGAACATTTGTAAGGATTCAATTTGTTTCGTTGCAGTTGGTATCTATAAGACATTGGTTTCGAACGTAATGGGCAAAAGAATACAACGCCACTTTAACCCTATGGTGCTCGTATTACCGAGCAGCGTTTTCGGTAAGTATAATACTTATAGATATACTTTACGACCAAGTTGGATTTCTCTTTGATCAGATATGACAGAAAGTTATAAAAAGTTAGACCAATCGGTCGACCTCGCCTTGTTTGCCAACTCTTTATCGTTATTTGCCGACGAAAAAATCTTTTTATGTATTTTACAAAACTATACGAAATATTTACTCGTGGCGAAGTTCAGCTCGAGACTGCTGCTCGCAAATCAACCGCATCGAAATAGCGATTAGTTGGGTTAAATATTGAAATATAGGGCACGATGGTAATAATCTGATTTCTACCCCAAGATAAGAAATAAAACCATAGTAAAACATTATAAACAAAATAACTGGTATCTCGTGTACTCGGCAACCTAAAGATGTTTCGTTTGAAATTTATAAAATATTTCCCAGCTTTGGTTACTTATTTTCGAATATTATGTATCCGCACGTGCACTTCGTTATCTGCTTGAAGAAATAACTCATTTAAATATAAGGATCAGATCGTCGGGTTGTGAAAGACGTGGCAAATTTTATCACGAAATGAGACAAGTTTGCTGGCTAATGGTACATTATAATGGTTTACGTTCAAGTCTCGATTATTTACACAGTATTCCCAATCCCTTTCGAGATTATCACATATTATCTCGTTAAAAGATACACCGAGTAACTTTTCCCCAATCCCATCGGCATTCGAATACAACTTGACCTGATGTGCTCGTTCCGCCATATGTTTAGTGGAGCAGCTTCGAGCTTTGTTTTCACAAAAAGGAAATAGATTTCCATGTATAGATACTAGGTGCCTTTACCTAGCTACCAATACCCCATCGGTGAAATTTTTTCTTTCATATTTTCATCAAGTTGGCAGCGAGGTAAAACACAATAAGGTATTTTCTTTCGCTTGTTATACGAGTAGATATATAAAGGTACCATATAGAGGTACCTCACGATACGATGTACAGAAAACGCAATTCATTTATATGGCGAAACACACTTCTTACACGGTGACAAGGTTTTATCGGTTTTGAAAAATAGAATTCTCTTTAATTTCCGTTAAAGTGAAAATAATACCCGATTCAACAGACTGATATTTGCTCGAGGGTTTTTTTTCTTTTTGCTGTCATGTAGAGGTACCTATCCTGTTTGAGGAATTAATTTTTTTTTCACCAACGCAATATCTACGACGAACACGTACCAACATATTACAAAATATTACAAAGAGTTCCCTTCTGAAATATACCAATATTCTACGTACGAAGCCAACGCAACGTACCTTTTTACTAGATCAATTTTCGACGAATTAACGCCACGCTTCTGTGGGCCCACCATATAGACCCGTACACTCGTTCGTGTATTCAGCACCGAAAAAAAATTGAATAACGAAAACCGGAAATAACCCTCGATTTAGGTAGCGAATATTTGTTGTTTCGTTTAAAACGTATCAATTCGTACGGTTCGAATATAATTTTCAAATAATTCCATACGCCGCCTCGATGCAAAAAGGGTCAATAGTATAAGTTGAATATATTTCGCCTGTATTCAATCCTCGCCCTCGACTTGTTTCCTCGCCCTGTGTCGGCCTTTGCTTCATCGATGAACGCGGATGGGACGCGAAGGCTTTCGTTAGCACTGTCATTTGGCGGATGTGTATACTGACAACACATTCGAGTCGCGTTTGCTTTCTTTTATTGTTATTTGGAAAACAAACCGTACTCCTATAACGCCTTGACAGCGTCGAGTTGGCTTCGTCGATGTCAAACCATCATTAGTTAGCTTTCGTTCATTAATCAAATACTTACCTAGCAAAAATTTCCACCTCGTTCATACACGTTAACCGAAAGCATACAGGTAGGTTACCTGCTATAGGTATTATTACATAGATATGTAATATAATTGTAATATCGAATTCGTCATGTTGCTGTCAGTAAGTCCAAGAAATACGTAGGTATTCTTTCACTTCTTTATACGCAGTTTTTGTCTTACAGCGGAGTAATAAGATACCCCATTTTGACTCAAAAAAGGGTCTCGTCAAAATGAAGGACAGCTTGCCATAGTACGTTTAATAGTTCCAACTTTTCGCCCTGATGAGAAAGGAAAGGATACGAAAAGGTAAAGAAAAAAGACACGTACCGGATATAATTTTTTAAGCGTGTATTGTACGAAAAAGAAAAGTCAACCCATATATTTTTCAAAAATGAAGTGTCAATATATTCAAAATTTACTAGAAACTCGTTTTTACTGGCATGGCATGAGCTTTATCAGCCTATGTACCTACCATTTTTACCCAAAAGTTGACATCAAAAATTGCAAAACAAGTTCCAAAAAGGTTCGGGCTCGACTTGATGCCATCGATGTGCATTTTTCAAACCTTCGGAATCCATTTCTGGACCCCAAGAAATTATTATTTGGTAAAGTTACATCAAAAACAGACTCCCGTAATCCAAAAACCTACATTTTGATACCTCACTCGATAACGTCGAAAAATTTTGAATTGTGCCCCTACCCTAATTGAAGCCCTCATTTTAGTTTGGAGCTAGAAAAATCGCAGAAATGACTTCAGAGTTTTCAAAAACGGGGCAGAATTTAAAATTATCACTTGTGGTTGGGAATTCTCAGTTCGAGTCAGAAAATTTCGATTTCAGTCAGAAAAATTGCAAATTGCTCCGAAAAGTGAGATTTTTGAGTCTAAAACATAGGTTAAGAGTCAAAATATTATCATCTGAGTTGAAAAATTGTAATAGTTTATCTACCTAAATAATTTCAGTCGAAAAATTCTACTTTTTTTATCCACTCCAACTGTACCTACTCGAATGCTTGTAGAGGGGGCAAAAGAGTCAATTTACCTCGGGCTTCAATTTTTTGGAAGGGCCCGAGAAATGAAGGGCCTGAGATGGATTATGAATTATCATTAATCGTACGGCGATTATGCTTTAGGAATCAACGATTCTGCCAACTTGGACTTAAAAATGATGAAATTTCACCTTTTGAATGTCTTTTTTTGCAAAAAATTTTCACCCTCGCTTCGCTTACTTTTAATGACTTTCTTTAGTTTGACATAATAATGAATGTTTGTATATTATTTTAAATATTACTTACATGAAATTACATTTTTCTCACCAGATAGATCCTCTCTCCCACACACCCTTGACAGCTAAAATATTGGACTAAAAAATGGTCAACACCCCTCCCCCACTGTCCTGCTATGCTACTGATAGTATGCACCTATGAGTACGAATTTTTCAATAAAATTGACCCCTGCAGGAAATTGATAAATGAGATTTTTTTGTTCATCAACTTATTTGAGTAGTCAAGTCGGGTAACTTTTCAAATACGAACCGAAAATTTGGAGATTTTGTCCCGCCAATACTTCGATTTCGGTATGCCAATGCCAAAAAACATCTTCGAGCTATTTTTTTGAAAACATTTCTACTCTATTTTCAAACTGTGTTTTGTCTTTTTTTCAATATTAATTTATAACCCCTCCCCCCCCCCCCCCCCCGAATTGAAACAATTATCAAAAATATTTTCCAGCTCAAAAAACTCGATACTAAGAATTCAAAAACTCTAAGATCAGTGGTTCGCATTTAGCCTGATCTGAAAATGGCAGCAACACTGTTAACAGGCCATGCTGCATTTTAAAAATGACACTCAAATTAACAAAGTTACCCAGCATTTAAATACTCATCATTTCAAACCACTCGAACTGTAAGTTAACTGCTGTTCTGATTTCTTCTGGTAGCTTAAAAGTCCACAAATTGATTATAAAGCGAATTCAGCCTGAAATTCATCTAATAAGTAGGCTACAGAAAAGCGCAGTAATACCCCATGAAATTTTTCTTTTCCGTTATAAAATGTTGTTGGAGCCTGATTACTAACAACAACTGGCTCAAGACCTGATCAAATAAGAGCTGAAAGAACATCTCACTCTCTCCAGTGAAAAATTACCCACATACCTTTTTGAAATTTCGGATTCGGGATTAACAATTTATACTTGTGTTTTTTTTTTACAGAAAAATTGAAAATTTTTAGTTTTTAGTCCCGTCAGTATTTTTTCTTTAATCCACGTCTCATTCCGAGTCTCCTATATCGATTCAAAACTTTTGCACCACGCAACAACGCACAACTTCTCTCTTCAAACATCTGAAAACGACTAACCACATCTCGTAGCTGTTAAAACGGTTTTTTGCAGTGTTACCGTTCCAACACAACATTAATTTCTCACTAAAATTTTCCTCTTAAAAACGACAAAGAAATTTTACATTTTTAAGTAAATTCCGCTTCTAAATCCATCCTTGCGATGCTATTGTAATGAAAAATTACTTCAAGGATCATAAAAAGCCATATGCATCGGTGATTTTTCATCGTACCATTGTCAAATTCCAAGGTCACAATGCAAAATGCTCGGTATCGTGTAACTTGTTAAAAATCCTATAAATTCCTCTTACGTAAGTATCTCCATCACTCCATATTCTATTTCTCGTTCACTCTATCTTAATAGCGAATCGAAAAACACATTCGGATTATTCGAGCTTTGTTAACGACGATACATTTTCGGCGTATACTCGATGCCTCGTTAATCTTCTGTAATTGACGTTTTCTTGAGATTTCCATAAAATTACTACGTACATAAATGAGTATCGCGCAACGAGACGAAACGCGGCCGGGGGTTAAAAATAGTATTTATACGGACAGTATTTCGAAATAAATTATAAAAATGACAACTTGACGGGTATTAATAATACTCGAAAATTTCGAATCGATTTTTATTCTCCATCGGCCAACCAACCGTAGCTGTAGGTAGTGTTTTCCGAAGCTAGATCCATACTGTACGATACCATCCTTAATGTACCCAAAGGAATGAATCGAATCAATCTCGTCGCGATGCTTTTCACTTAGCTAAGTTTTAATTTCAATCCAGCCTCTGTACCGTTTAGATACCTACTCGATGCATTAATTAGTTTTTTTTTCACCGAGTACTGAACTTCGATCACGCTACACGCGAGGTCCTTTTTTTTCCACTTTGTGTATCTCCTAACACGTGCATTACCTTTATTTTTTCCAACCCCGTTAGATTCTAAAGCAATACCGTTCGTAGCTGAGTTTTTTTATATCGGTAGTTGGAAATATTTACAGAAATTAGATTTCGCTATTCCGTCGAGAGAACGTTTGTTGCGCTGTGATGTATTTATGAGCATAAGCTTCGTCTAATGAGAAACTCGCCTTTGAATTCGACACGACCTGGCTTCGTTCGCTAGGTACTCGGTAAATTGAAATTTTTTTATTTAAATTCTACTACTGTGCTTCGCCTAAGTATATGGAACCATAATTTGAAACGTCGTCGTGAAACAATATGGGGCTCGGAATACGAGTACACGTCAGTGGGATAATTTCCACGCACGCGAATGTTGTAAAATTAATAATAAATTTGACAAAAATTGTCGCACTAACTCACGCAGATTAAACAACGACAATACAACGCTGGAAGCTGTCAAGGTAGAACAAGACGTGAATTGCGTAAACACACTTCCTGCTCTCGACTGGTAAAAAAATACCTATGCACAAAATGTAGGTAATTTTTTTCCACCGTCTTTTTCATTTTTTTTTTTTTCGTCGTCTGGTAAAATTGGAAACGCGTGATAGGCATTAAAACCACGGTAGGTAACGAATTACCTTCGTCATTTGTGACTCGAAAATTACACATTTATTTTTTCTCTCTTTCTCTCTCTTTCTCTCTCTTTGCCTCGCCCCTCAAACCTATTTTCTTCTGGCATTCATTTCGTTAAATTTAATTTCGCATGTTACCGGCGCTTATTTCGACTTTATTATCGACGTAAATGTCCTTTGCAAACAACCACCACACTGGGTATTATAATGTTGCCTTTAAACGTTACACAATGAATTTTTACCCTGGTTATTTGTAAATATACCTACGCAGGTGAAAACGAGTATGCTACCCGGAGCGTAATGAGATCGTGAGACTGGATTTTTACTTTCACCTGTGTTTTTAGCCAGAGCTAGGTACCTCTATAAACGTGGAACATGCTGGGAGCACGGATTTGAAAAATTAATTTTTCCTATCGTTATTAACGTCGTGAAATATTTCGCGAATTTGCTTTTCCTTTCCTCCCAAAAAATGAAATTAATTCGCGACCACGTTTAATAAATTACTTAACAGAATAAATCGACGTAGCTTATAGAATCACAGTATTTACTCGAATCTAATAGATCGACGAATAATTCGCATAGATACATGTTGGTAATACGAGGATATAGAAAAGTTGTTTTGAATTTCGATTACCTATTTGAAAATTTCATGTAAATGGCGAGTTGATTAATTTATAGGAATTCGCGAACACGCTCGTTGGGTTTTTAAGCTTCTATACACTGTTATAATTAATAGGTTTAATAAAAATAGAGTTTTTAGGTTTTACGGCCAAATAAATCATAATAAAATATCAGTCGAACGTGGAAAGGGTGTAATATTACCAACATCGATACAAACCCATCCTGCAGCCTATTTATAAAACGTGAAAAAAACTTGGAAATTAAATGGGATGAAGCACCGTCCAGGTGTTAATAATGCTATTACAAATTGAAAAAAAAAAAGTTAAAAGTAGATACTACTTACAAACGAAATTTTTCATTCCATCTCGGATTTAAAGTCTGAGGTCGTACTGACGTAGCTCGTATAAATTTGGCCGGCACCGCTGACGAAATACTGTCTCTGTGCTCTCTTCTATCTTTACGTTTGAAACTCAAACGAAAACTGTAAATAAGAAATATTATATTCGATGAAATCTCTGGGCGTAATATCGATGTTGTAACAGATAGACTACGAGTATAATGAATAGCTAGATAGCAACGTCAGTATCTTCGGTGTACCTTCATATGCGTATCTGTTTGGTTTGATACGAGTATTTATGTATAAAAGTGCCACCTGAAGGCATCAAATTAAATTTTCCTCGTTTTAATATACTGCGCGAAAGACTTTTGCGTACAGGGCGATTCGAAAATAATATGTTTTTTTTTAAAATTATTATTGCCTGGTATACTTGAAAGAAATTCATAAGGTATATGCAGGTAATGACGCCACCCTTTGAAAACCACATTGGAAAACGAAAAATTGGCGCAACAACATCATCGCTGATTAGGACTTGAAATTATCTACGTAGCGAATTTCTATGCTAATATTTCCTTCAGTTTCATTTTGGTATGAATTTGAAACAGAAGTAGGCCTATGAAAAAAATTCAAATGAACTGATTTGTCATTCGAAATTTTAGATTTTTAGATTTAGTCAATTTTAGTTCACAATTTACACAGTGAAATGCCTACATGAAAAAATCCCAGATATTGAGGTTGATTTGGGGGATTTTGTTCTTCCTAAATCATTTTTTCATTTGTTTGAAGTTCACCTATGTACGGTGTGAACATTTTTTTTAAAAAATACAGATTTTTTGATTTTTTTCGAAAATTTGAAAAAATTTATCTTTTCCGCGCTCCATTTCATCGATTACTCTAGATTTCTAATCGATTATATTTGATAAAAATTGAAGTTTTCAATTTTGATTATTTTTCAAGTGTGGACACTCGACCCCTTCATGGAGAGTAATTTTCAATACTTACTTTAAATAACGACTTTATCGATCTGTCGGGGGGGAGGGGGGGATAACTAGAAGTAAATTTCTCTACGCCATAGGTTGGATGAGCTTCGAGATAAAAGAAAAAACCAAAATTTCAATAGCCTATGATTTTTTGACAAATTTACCAAATTCAAAATTTGTCAAAATGACATCGAATGTCGTATCAGAATGTGTTGAAATATGTAAAAAAAATTAATCCAAGCCCTCTACGTTGGTTGAGCATCGAGATAAAAGACAAAACCTGAATTTCTATAGATATGATTTTCTTTTCAATTTACCAAATTGAAAAATGGTCCGGATGACATCGAACGACATAGGTAGATTGTCTTCTTTTCTCACAATACCATTCTTTTTCACCCTTTGGAAATCTGAAGTAGGTATTTTAAATTGCAGTTGAATTATGGGGGGAATTTTTATCTCCTTTTGATTTACATTGGGCCTGCATAAAAAAGTACCTACATTTGGTTGGATGAATTGAAAAGCTTTTCATCAAATTTTCCTGTAATGCTGGTGAAAAGAATTCGATGAATTTAGAAAGACCTATTGTATGAAAATTCATTTCAAAACTCAAAATCTTTTCTCAGTAAGTTTTACTAACCATAGATAATCATTGCAAAATACAAATTTAATAAATTTTCACTGAAAAAAAAACCAGAGACGAATCGAAGTGAGCATAAATGGGAATGCGAGCGTAAAACTTGAAAATTTTCCATTCCCAATCCAGATAGAATTTTTCAAAAATTTTCCTACGTACTAAGAAGGCAAATTTTTCCAAACGTTCCAAAAAAAAGTTGTCGCTTTCGTAAATTTTCCGAGTTGAATCAACTTTTTTCCAATCAGTGAGCAACTTGATCTTTTAAGGAGGCGAGTTTCCTTCGTCTCTACCTTCTTCACTCTGTCAACTAAATGGTGTTAATATATATACTTACTTCTTTAATAAAATACTATTGGGCAGATTTTTTAGCTTTAGACTACTCATAATTTTTTCAGAGAAATATAATAATAATTTCCAGTTTTTTACTTTTTTTTGAAAAAGGGATAAAAAAAATTGAGAGAATAAGAGAATTCCATTGATATTTTGGGTGTGTAGTATCACATATTCTAACCCACGTATCTAAATTTTTATTCTCATAAAATCTCTTTTTTAAGGCGAGAGAGAATAAAATTTCGAAAAATATTGAACGAAAGCATTTTTAAATCACAGAAAAAAACAAAAAAAAAAGCAACGATAAATTCTTTATCTCAAAGCTGTTCTGAGCTTGTACATACCTATAAATTAAAAGTTAAGTAAGTATATCAAGAATCGAAAAAATACTGAGAATTTCTCATCATTTCAGTTGAAAAATTGAATAAAGAGTAAAAATTGTCCTAAATGATATTTTTGAGTAAAAATATCAATAATACGTCAGAAGCCTATCTATTAATTTTTATGGAAAAATTCTGGAATTTTTTTAGAAAAATTTTGGAAATGACTAAAATTTGTTTCCAGAATAAACATTATTTTGGTGATAAAAAATTAAAGGTTCTCAGCTATGAATAGCAATTTTTCAAAGTTCAAGGATTTGAAAAAAATATGTCATTGACCCATGGTTTTTTCGATTTTTGTTTTTTCAACTTTGAAAATAAATTTTTTTAAATTTAAATTATTTGATATTGCCTACTGGGGAGGGGAAGATTTCCTCATTGCTTTTGCTTGGCTCAGCAATTTCAACTAATACTTATATCAACTTGAACAAACAAACTTACCCATATATTTTTATTTCCATAACATTATTTCTGTGAACTTTTCAACTCACAACTTTGTTCAATTGAAAATATGATTTTATCAATTTACTGTAGGAATCCCCCCTCCACCGTTAGAAACCCTGAGCCCAGCAGGTTGAAGTCATCAATGTATTAACATAATATGTAAACGAATCAACGAATCGGTTTCGAAACACCCTATTCGCAAGAAATCCTTTCTGGAGCATTTTCCTTCCACAGACTCTTTCCCAACGCCATGGTAAAATATATCTGGCAATTTTTCGATTAAAAGATGCCTTTTTTCAATACGAGACTCGAGAATCGACTCTTATTGTGTTGTCGCCTTCGACGAAAGTGATTTCGTTGGAAAACGGTTTTCACCCCTTTCCCCCACTCCTTCTTACTCTCGGTAGAACACGCGCCAACACGCAATACTCACTAGACTGGTATCCATCACTGAGAGATAAGCTATGTGAGAATTGACGAAATGAGCGTAACAGCTTTTTCTCGTTTTTCTCGGTTTCCTTTATAATGGCACGGTTTTCAAATACGAATAAGGAGGAAAAAATACTCGACCATTAGCCCCGAGGGAGGGGCGAATCGTGGAACCCATTTTAACCGAATCAAATCACGCTATCGAGTTTTAAATCGGTATCTGTATAAATGATACCTAAAGTTGTGATATTTTTGAATTTCATTAAGATACCCAGCTACGAAGTAGTAAAATGTCAAGTCGTTAACCTAAGCTCGGCACCATCGGATGACCTTTTTACTTAAAATAGCCCCGGAATTTCGAGCTTACAATTTACTACAATGCTTCCGGACGTGTAGGTGTGCGAAAACCTTTGCGAGAGTGCTGGCCTGTGTAATATCCGTCCGAAAAGGTGCAGGTACCGTGAAAGTACGAGTACGGCCCGGCGTGGCGCAGACAAATAACAAGCCCATCGTCGGATCGGTTCAATGCGTTATTTATAAAATGATTACGTAATTACGAATATTTATGAAATTTTATGATACGTCGGCCAAGCAGCGAGTAACACCTTTGGCGGGAACGTTGCGTGATTCGAATTTGCATAATTTTATGTACTAAACGCTTATTCGCTATTTTACACTTTCGTTTATTTATTGTTTTTTTTTTCTGTAAATAGCCATTCGAGTAATTTCAACTTAATTAGATCAAATTAACCGGACGATTGGAATAGATATCATCTTTAATTTAAATAGGTACCACTGCAAAATCAAAATATAGAACGATCGTGAGCAAAGATTACGTAAATTTGAGGTGTTTGGGTCAACACGAAAATAAAGTATAAAACTGAACAAGCTGAAACAAAACCCGATGAATTCAGCTACTTCCATTTTTTCGTACGGGATTCAAAAAAGTTCTGTGTCTTATGTTTATACACAATATACCTAATTATATCTACCTAGTTAAAAATTTTATTATAGGACGTTTAGAATTTATATAAAATACAGCTCGAATACATAGAACTTCTCCCTTGAGTTGATTTTGTAAAATTATTTGATAATTGCCCAGCTTATTTTCATTATTTACGGCAAACCAGTTATGCAATTTTATTAACACATAAAAACTAAGCATTATTTACGGCAAACAAGTTATGCAATTTATTCAACGCCTATGAAAATCTGTTGATACAATTTTTTTTAAGGAATTCTTTATTTTCTTCCGTTACTTTATAGAGACGACTTGCAAAAATTCAAGAAAAAAGCCGAAAGAGATTATTTTGACAAAAATGTATCAATTATGTCAATTGATGTACATGAGTTAGACGTGTGATATTTAGTACGGTTATTCTATATCAAAGTGACATAAAAACGAAGTCACCCTCTCACGTTTTGTTCAAAATGTATTTTTTTCTCAGGTTTGATCATCGCAAAAGCATATTCCTTGTTTTTTCAGCTGTCTTAGTAAATTTTCATTCTTTCTAGAAAAATTTGAAAATATTCAAGAGAAAATCAAAATTTTACTAAAAGTTTCAAAACAGCTGAAAATTGTGAAATTTGTTTTTGGGAGGGGGATGAATGGTCAATACCAGACAAGGATTAGCGTTGCATAACAATCGGATCATCCGGATGAAATCCGATTATTTCATCCGGTTATATCCACAACCGAATAACCGGATGCTAACCGGATGCATTGTTTTGTGATTTTTTTGATACAAATTTCGAAATGAAAA